>JAUZST010004706.1:0-16107 GCA_034779995.1 Parotocinclus haroldoi | reverse complement strand
GTGTGTGTGTGTGTGTGTGTGTGTGTGTGTGTGTGTGTGTGTGTGTGTGTGTGTGTGTGTGTGTGTGTGAGACAGGTTGAAGCAGGATCCTGCTGATGGAGAAGCTAGCACTTGCAAAAACAGCTTCAACAACCCCGCCTACTACATCCTCGAGGGAGTCCCCAACCAATCAGCAGCCTTGGCTGGAGACCTTCTCCCAAGTTCCGCCCTTTCTCCTCCTGCCACATCTAAAACAACACCCACAGTGGGCGGAGCTTCCAAGAACAAGAGCTCCATACAGGCGCGTAAGCAGACTTCAGGGAGGCTGCCACGCCCCATCAGCGAGGAGGGCGGCTCCTCCGAGGACGAAGGGAACTCTGGAATGACCCGCCCCCCTCCTGATTTCCCACCCCCTCCCCTTCCCAAGAGCGCCCTCGAGGTGTCAGACTCGTTTTATCCAAAAGAGAGCAAACCCCGCGTGCACCCCGACCTGGCCGAGATCAAGATCCCGCCCACCATCTCATCCAAACCCCTCCCATCGCCTGGCTTTGCCCCACCTTTAACCGGAGGTGGTGCTTTCTGTACGGACCCTTCACCAGGACAGTCTGCTTACAGGAGAGGGGGCGGGGCCTCGGGGGCAGACGATCAGTCGTGTTCTGTCCTGCACCTGGCTAAGAAGCTAAGTGAGGTGGAGTATGTAGCAGGAGGAGTGGGAGGGGTTGGGCTAAAAGGGGGCGGGGTTTGCAACACCAGAGGCCTGGGTCTCGGTGACAGCTGTCGAACCTTCCCTCCTCGCTCTATCCCTGAGGAGATCCTGCCTGATGACCTTCATGAAGAGGTTCCTCTACTAGATCTCTTTTCATAGAGTACTAATTCCAAATTATACCACATTTAGCTCCACCCCCTCATATCTGATTGGATGTTGTGCCAGTTTTGCCCAGTAA
This sequence comes from Parotocinclus haroldoi, assembly GCA_034779995.1. Taxonomy (NCBI): domain Eukaryota; kingdom Metazoa; phylum Chordata; class Actinopteri; order Siluriformes; family Loricariidae; genus Parotocinclus; species Parotocinclus haroldoi. The sequence goes on along the minus strand of JAUZST010004706.1, from coordinate 15,184 downwards.
ATATTACATTATTACCATTATAATAATTCAAGTAAACAGTGCTGTTAGTTTGGAGTTAAATTCGTTAGATGAAGCTGAATCAGACATTTTGGGCTCTTAATAAAATCACGGCTCGACTGAAGATCAGTTTTTGATGTTAGGGATCAGTCAGAAATGTTAATAATAACTGTTTATGTAATTAATGAATCATTTAGGACTGAAGCCCAGAGTCTGATGATGATAACGATGATAACGATGATAACGATGATGATGATGATGATGATGATGATGGCGACGTCGTCTCTGTAGGGTCTGTGGGCGGGTGGAAGCAGCAGCAGTAGTTTATCGGTGGACTCCAGCGTGGGTGAGTGGTTACAAAGACTGGGACTGGAGCGATATGAGGAGGGACTGCTGAGAAATGGCTGGGATGATCTCGAATTCCTCAGGTTTGAACTTATTCATCGACCTTTATTCTGTTTGTATTTATATATCTAATCTAACCTTGTGTTTGCAGTGACATTACAGAAGAGGACCTGGAGGAGGCGGGTGTGATAGACCCCGCCCACAAGAAGATCCTGTTGGCTAGTTTAAAGCAGCAGCAGCAGCAGAAGTGATCTGGTCTGATCTGATCTGATCCATCCTGTGTCCTTTTAGACAAGCTGTGTCTCTTGCGCGTCCTGCCAGGCGGGGGCGTGTCCTTATCCACATTCCCAGCGTTTACACTGCCAGGTGATTGGCTCGTTCACATTATGTGTAGTGTTCATTATTGATCACACATTAAAGGGATTGAAATGTGTGTATGTATGTGTGTATCAGTGGATAAAGTGTTAGAGTAAGGATTGAACTTTTCATACCATCACTTATTAATCAAGCAAGTTTAATTAGAGATCTGTAAGGACAGCTCCACCCAAACCCTGCTGTTCAAATCCTGATCTAATGCCTGAACTACCTCTAGGTGGCGCTGAAGTTCCAGTGCTGTCAGTGTTTTTGTTGATTTGTATTTTGTTTTATGTTACTAAATAGAAACATATATGAAACATGCTCTGTTTGGGAACGGCAGGTTGGCAGCAGGGTTAGGGTACACAGTGTAAAGGCAGGAGGATTTAAAGGACAAAAGCAACGCATTAAAATTCCTAACTTATAAACTCATCCATTCTGAACAAAAGAAAACACTTTGCGTTTTCTTTCCTTTCGTGTGCTCTATAGAGGCTGCAGTTAGCAGGTGCGGTCACCAGAGGGAGCTGTCGGTTAGAGCAGGGTTAGTCCTGGCCCAGTCACTACTTCAGGGATTGAAGAGCAGGAGCTGTAACTGATAATAAATAAACACATATAAGTCGTAGCATTGTTTTCCTCCTAATACCTGATTAGAGTTTAGACTTTGAAGTAACTGAAGCCCGTGCCGGTTCGTTGTGTCTTTAACTCCTGTTCGTATTTTGGTTTCACTCTCCCGTGTGTGTGTGTTTGTTGTAAGGTTGTGTGATAATCGGGATGTTTTGTGTTTAACTTAATATTTGTGTGAATGACTCAATTCCATCTGATGCTGTTTTGCTGAAGTAAATAAAAAACTAACGACCGATGTCGGCTCTGCCTGCTCTTTGCTGGGGAGTGGAGGGCGTGGCTTATGTGGGGAATAGTGGGGCGTGGTTTCGGAGGTGAGCAGTCATGTCGTTAATTGGTTTGTGCTTTTATTTATGCCACTTATTAGTTATTGCACACCCGCAGACCTTGTTATATGGCACCTGTTTTGATCCCTGGTGATCCACTAGGACTAAAACACAGTGGGACACTTTAGAGACACCAACTGACCTAAGCATGTGTGGAACAGTCGTTCTGGGAGTTTTTACTTAATGGAATGTGCAGGAAATTGTGTGGATGTTTTGTTACTGCAAGTATTTTAAGTGTGATGTGATTGGATCAGAGTGCAGAAGTGTGTGTTATATACAAGACTGTACAGTATTATTATAGGATGTCATATTAACGTTACAAAGAGCCTTCTGATACAAAATAATGTAGGACCAGTCCCAAACCGAGCAGGCCCGGGGCGACAGTGGCAAGGAAAATCCCTAAACGTTATAAGTAAGAAACCTTGTTAGAGCCAAACCTTATAAAAGATAAATAAATTCTGCTTACAGCCTAGATGTTATACACGGCAATTAAATGAATTTGTTTAATTAATAGGTTTATAGTTATGGTTTAAAATCAGAAGCAAACAAAAAAGACATAACAGCCAGAACATATTTACAGTAACTAAAATATGTAGTCCTATTTTAGAGAAAATAAAATAAATAATACTCGTTGTGTAAAATGTAAATAAGGAACAGCGTTTTTACTCTGAATTGAAAGGTATCTGGAGCTAAGGCTCTTCTAACGTCAGCTGGTTTCTCCAGCTCTGCCAAGCTTCTGCTCTGCTTTTAAGTTCCTCACTAAGGTTTGTGACCTACAGTTACTAGATTGTAAGACTCTGTATAGGAACATCTGATAAACAATGTCAATTTAAAAGATAGGTAGTCTTAACCCCAGGCTGGACTGACTGGATTTAGGAAGAGGGGTGATGTGTTCTCCTCTCTTGAGCCCTGTTAAAACTCTAGCAGCTGGTTTTGAATGAGACGAAGGTCTTGTAACATATTATTTGTAAAAGTATGTGGACCTCTAGAACCAGCAGTTAATTTGAAGGGATATTTAATGGGACGATTGGACCAAGTAGAATATGGTACCAGACTCCAGGACCCCCAGACATCTTAACTCCAAGAAAAATGTGTGTAACAGGGGGTAACTACTAAGCAACTAAAGGTCCCTGTCATGTTTACAAATCCAACATCTATCTTCAGTAGGGTACTGCTGTCTGAACAGAGCGCCGCAGCTCTGCAGTTTGCTAAAGATCACGAGGAAAATGTTTTGTGGTTTAAATGAAAAGCGCTGTGTCTAGGGAACGAAAGCTCAAGAAACTTGTCTAAAGAAAACATTCTAAAGGGTTCACAAACTTATGAGCACCACTGTATCCGTGGATGTTCGTGTTGAATTGTAGTGAAGCCCTGCATGTTGGGTAGTGTTATATTTATGATCTTATAATACTATGATTTATCAGTTCAGGACGTCCCCGTCCCCCGAGCCGGCCACTGTTAGATTCCCCTGCAGTGAGAGACGTGGCACCATGTTTTGAATTGAGTTTATTTGTACAGAGTTACACAGTGCCATTAATGAGTGCCCAAATAAAAACACCCACAGCCCCGTCCCAAATAACACACTTCTAACTTACTCTCGGGTCCACCCTTTAACAGAGAAGCATTTGATTTGGGACGCAGCCCCTCAGAACTGCCACTTAAGTAACTGGAGATGAGAAGGTACACAATATTTATAATTAGTATTTACAATGATTCAGGGGGGAATAATAAAGGAAGAGGGGCTTAAAAAAAGAATTCAGATCCCTCTATTTGTTTATTTCTTTCAATAAATTAATTCTAAACTATCTAGGGTTATGATCTTATACACTCACACATCCAGAGAGAGAGAGAGGGTGGAGTTTGAAAATAAAATAAAGAACAGCTCTAATCCTATAAAAGTCCCAGCACTGTTGTCTCTGTAATGAAAGCTTTCAGTCCTGAATATCTCTTTATTAAACATGTAGTGCCTAATTACACTCCTGGTGATGTAAAGAGGATCTCGAGTTGTGTAACACAGTACCCTGTGAACAGAGGTGTGGGCATGTAGCGCACTAGGTAGGGTGTAAAATCTAAGGTGTAAGGCAGAAGGCTGTTTGGGACGCAGCTCTTCCAGGAACATGCCACTCTCCGTTTGCTCTGCTAATCAGATTGCTCCTTCTTTATTTCTTTCCCAGAAGTCTTTGTGATGTGAGAGTAAGGTGTGTTCGGCTCAAACAATAACACTCGGATTACTCCGTCCCTCCAGTAGACATTTATGACTTTACGACTCGTCCTGTTTGCCCTGTAGGCATTGAGTGTGAATCCTGGGCTGTGCTCCAAATCACTGCTTAATGTCCTGCTCTAATTTATATGTAGCCAAACTTTTAGAGATTTATTATGAGACCTGGTTTATAAACTTTATACACTAAGTAGTCTTAACTGTGTCTGTATTGGAGAACTAGATGCCTACAGAGGGTTTGGGGAACATAACTACGTAGTGAACTTGTGTAGAATGAGTTCAGGCCCCCAAATGAGAGCTGTACCTATTTAACCCTAACCCTTAGGTTATACAGTCTTTTTAGTGTTCTACATGTACAGTTGGGAGCCTAAACATAAGGCCCTTGCTAAGCCGGCACTTAAACTGGTCCTTTTTAGTGTTTTAGGTTTTTTTCTAAGTGCAGAAATTATCAGGGTTTGGGAGCAGATTTGAGGCATGTCCACATTAGGGTTCCTGTAAGTGCACAAGTCCAGAAAGAAGCACTGCAGCATTTCAGGCTACGTCCCAATTCGTGTAAGAAGCTACTCTATAGGGAGGGTAGTGTAGGGTGTAGATGTTGTGGATACAAAAATGACCCTCATGAGCAGAATGAATTAAATCGTCAGATTATGAGTCCGACTCTGGTGAGGATGAAAAAACGCTGCAGGACGTTAGAGAGAAAAAGGGGCGAGAGACTACACACTAACGAGAGAGAGAGAGGGGCCTTCAGAACAGGTTAGATTTGAGTGCGCCCGGTTTTCTGTGAAAGGACGACAGGACCCCGGCAAAGGGCCCGGTGCTAGGGCTCTCACCGGGCTGCCAGCTCTTGAGCAGGTCCGGAGTGGTGGGGCCAGGGCCCACACTAGCCCATGAGGGCGCTTTGAGGGCGTGGTGCAGAGACGGAGAGCCGGAGGGGTTACTGAAACCCCCGGATGAGGGACTGGGGCTCAGACTGCCGGTGCCGGCCCCTGGACTGCCCGTGTTGGTGGGTAAGGAAGCCGTGCTGTCGGGCGTGGGGCTGCATGTGGACTCTTTGGACTCATCGTCCTCGGAGGAGGCACGCGTGTCGCCTGATTTCTTGCCTGTGTTGTTGGCCCCATTGCCGGTGCTCCCGCCTTTAGCATTAGCCGCTCGCTCCTGTTTGCGAAACTTGGCGCGTCGGTTCTGGAACCAGACCTGTGGAGATCAGAGGTGGATCTGAGCTGCAGTGCATTATGGGATTGCATGAGACAGCTATATTCAGTGTATTTCTAAACATCTGCACTAGGTAGTGAACAATGTTTGGTCTGGGGTGGATTATAACATAGCAGTACAGATCCAGAGTCAACAAAATCTCATCATTTAAATATCAAATACTTCCTTTTAATGTAGATAAAGATGCTCTGAGATCTACATAGAAAAATATGTCCATTCTAAATGTGTTATCTTTTGGTTTATTTATTTATAACTATTTCTTTCTTTCTTTTGAATTTATGTGGAGGAAAAAGCGTAAGGTAAGGACGTGAAGAAATGTATTTGTCCTGCATATTAGAAGGGAACTACTGAGTCTTAATTTCATTAAATAATGTAATGGATTAATTTATCCGTATTTAGGTGAGCTCTCGAGCCTCTACAGGACTGGGTTTATGCGTTGGTATACTGTGATTATTAGTTTAATGTTATATAAAATTATTTATGTGCATTATGATTCTATTAAATGCATATAATCAAATACGTTTAATTTATTATTATACTAGATATACAGTACTGTGCAAAAGTATTAGGCCACCGTTAAATTTGTTGTCCAGTGATACCGTGATGACCATATAAAACATATAATCAATGATAAACTTGCTTTCATCGCTCCATAATCCTAGAATAGAAAAACTGTTTATCACTTATAAAAACTGCAAAAAGGATTGCTTTTGCATATTTAAAAATCCAAAGGTAATTCTATATTTTCAAAATAAAACTGCAGTTTGCCCTGTTTTTGCTTAATACTTATTAACCTCATTACAAATAAACTGATTTATTATTAATAGCAAAATGGAAATTATTTAAGTTTTGATCTAAACCGTACTGGAACAGGTACCTGCACGCGCGCCTCGGTCAGGTCGATCTTCAGAGCCAGCTCCTCGCGCGTGTAAATGTCGGGGTAATGTGTCTCGGCGAACACGCGCTCCAGTTCCTTTAGCTGCGAGCTCGTGAAGGTGGTACGAATCCGCCGCTGCTTCCGTTTCTCGTTCAGACCGGAAGGGTCCGAGAAGAACTTGTAGGGAACTGTGGAGGAACCAGGCTTCATTACTGGTATTGATAATAGTACCGGCTCCGGGTCCATCCCCAAAACACCCTCACATCACCAGATAATGGGTCTGGTTTTTCTGGTTCTACTGGATTATCTAGAACCTTTAAAAGATATCAGTAGTGGAGAAACTAGAACTGTACCTAGAACCCCTGAGGAACCTTTCTGTCCGTTAAGTGTGTGTGGAACCTGGAGATATTATGGATCCGATATATATCAATATATAGATCATGACATCATTCTAATAAATGTGAAATTAATCTAATGTTTCATCACTTTGATAGGAATATGAGAAATGAATTAAATCCTCTTTCTACATTTAATTAAGGGAATAAATCAATCACGTATTGATCGCTATTAGATTTCAGTACTGCTGTCAGTCGCGTGCTTGTTCTCAAATTAACGAGTAGGTTGAAATGAAAAACATGATAAGAACAAAATTAATTGACTCAAATAATTTAATCTATAAATCACATAATAATGTGGAATGGAGTTTAACAGACGCAGGATAAAAGTACAAAAAAATCAGTACAGATAGATTAGAAATGTTCATGATTTAAATGATTGTTAGATTTATAAAGGAGCATAAAAAAGTAAGAATATGAATTATTTAATCATAACTCTAACGAAAACACAAACAAATGCTTTTTATTAGATGAGATTGAGTTAAATATAGCAGATACCAGTGTTTGTAGATAATTCTAAATTCTAAACATGATTTCGTTTAATTAAAAAGCTTACACATTATTACTAAATTAGATTTATTTAGAGTCACAGTTACAGACTCGTACATTTAGAGGAATTTTATTTGGAACGGATTTAAAACGCTGCTGAGTATCTGAGATTATTAAAAACTTATTTCATATTATAATTATATAATAGTCGCTTAATTCGTTTATTAATTTTAAATCTTTTAGCGTCCATACCTTTATATCAGATTATACGCAGCCTTTCTCTAATTATTTTAATGTTCACGTAAAATCAGATCGTTAACTCAAACTTAAAGCTTAAACCACGCGCACTTTGGTTTAAAGACAGAAAGCTATGGCTCTCGGTTTTATTACTTGCTTGGTTGATGGATTTATTTCTTTGATTCCTGGTTCATTTATAGAATCTTTGCGTTCACATTTACAGAATCACGGTAGAGCAGATTAGAAGTGAGTGAAGGTGATGATGGTGCGCGTGCATTATCATACCCTCACCGATTCTGATCATTAAACATCTTTCTCTAATGAAAGGTTCGTGAGATGAAGTACCGGTACCGAGCTCGTGTAAGTACCGTATCGCCTTCTGTAGAACTAATGAATATCTGGAATGGAATGTGTGCAGGTGTAATTGGCTTTGATTCTTACCGGTGGAGTAAGGTGCGGGCTGGTGGTCCCGGAGTGCTCCCAGGCTGCAGCTGGCGGTACCGAGGGGCGCGCAGGCCGGGCTGGTGGTGAATCCGGGCCGGATCGGGTTGTACTGGAAGCTGTTGGCTTGGCTGCACGAGCTGAAGTCCGCGTATGCTGACGCTTCCATCGCAGCCATGCACGAGTCGTACGTGTTCAGGTACGAGTAATCCATTTTGTACATGTGGAGAGACCGAGTGTCCGGGTCCGGGGCTGTCCGTGTGTGTGTGTGTGTGTGTGTGTGTGTGTGTCCGCTGGTGCTCGGTGCAGAGTAGGAACCTGGAAGCCTTCCTTCTTCTTAGCCCTGTGTGAAGTTCTAAAGTCCTGGGCTCAGGGTGTTGGTCTGTGTCCGCTCTGCGCGCTCTGCACATCCACAATCCACTGCGCTGTCGGTGCGGTGCGGTGTGTGTGAATGTGTGTGTGTGTGTGTATGTGTGAGTGAGAGAGTGTGTGTGCAACTCTGTTTATAATAAACGGGGCAGTGCACGAGACAATTGCGAGGCGGTGGTCCTTCTTTACATGACAAAACCTCCGAGTCTCTCCTCCTCCTCCCTCACGCTTTAACCCTTTAGCTGTTACATCCCAAACCAGGAGCAGGGACCAACCAGTTACCTTTCTGCAGCCTAATGGTATCTAGTTTTTATTGATTGTTTTGAAGAACGCATAATATTTTAGTGCACTCTTGCTTCTGTGCCCCTGGGCTGTGGTGGGCCAGCAATTAAGCTACTTGTAGGTTGAGGGTTTGAGCCCTGAACTGACAAGCTTCTGCTGTTGGACTCTTGGGCCCTTAAACCCCATCGACTTGGATCGGAAAATCTACAGTTTATAAGTTAAATTACCTAAAGATTCTTAAGGCTATTAAACTAATCCCATAGATGTTAATTAGTTATTGATTAATATTAACAGGGTGATGTTTTATGTTTGTTATTTAACTTCTTTCTGTCTATTTATTTATGAGCATTGTATCAGGCCAGATTTATAAATATCTAGGCCCTGGAGCTACTAAAGTGTCCATGGTTAGTGTGTGCCCTACGGTGGATTAATGCGTTGTTTAAGGTTGTTCCTGCCTTGTGCGCTGTGTTGCCACCTAGGTGCCTGCTCTCCCGTGACCCTGATCAGGACTAAGTGAATCAGAAAATAAAGACTTACAGTAATAATAACATATACGCTCTAAGCTAATATCCATTATAAGTTCCTACAAACACTTTGGGCTTTTTCTGACTTCTCTGAACTTTATAGTTTTATTCTGGTTTGTTTGAATATACCAATACTCACTATGTTCAGTCTATTGTGCAAATCAATAATGAAATAAAGTAATAATAGGCTAAAGAGAATATTTATGATGGTGAGTGTAATAAATGGAGATTATAAATAATAGAATGTGGGGCTATAGTATACATGATAAATATAGAGAATTGTTTCTGCATTATTTAGTAGGATCTCATGTCCTCAGCAGGCACGTTTTGGTGGGAAACGACTAATCAGTGATGGGCATGGTTTGGGTGGAATCTAGAACGAACATCAAACAGGAAGGCATTTTACAGAAAGTACTTTAGAAACCAGGAAGAGGACAGAGAGCAGCAGCATATAGTTCCTTAATAGATGTTCACCTTTGTTTAGTAAAATATAAATAGATAATCACAGATAAAAAAAACCCAGATTAATTTATTAAAGTAAACAAAATCTAAGCATTTATAGGAAATTAGCTCCTCTGGACTGCCTGGATCTGCAGAAGCTCCTCCATCAGGCTGTGTTTCGGTAATGTGAGGCGTCTCTGAACGTCACCCTCCATCCATCACCCCACACATTACCCGAGCTTCCGGTGATCTTCTGCGTTTGACTGGGGGGACGTGATGACGCCATGCCGGCTCTGAATGAGAGCTTTCAGCACGTGCTGCATCACATTTTCATCCTGCTAATAGAAACATACACTCACACACTGCTTATGTACTTTCTGTGCAGCTTATTCATCAGCTACTGTGCTGCAATCTCTACAGTACTATGGATACACACACACACACACACACACACACACATTCTACACCACCTTTTTCAAACCCCAGTCAAACCTAGTGGGGGGATTACCAAATATTTGTTGCACTTTCCGAGTGTCTTGTTTTGTTGATTATGTCGGGACACAAATGTGTGTAAACATAACACACTACATTGCCAGAATTATGTGGACTGCATTGAAACTCCAGACTCCAGACAACCCTTAAGCGATCATACTGCTCTACAGTCCAGTGGTGGTTCTTTACACCACAGATCTATAAATTAAAAATCTACTTATTCTTATTAGAATATCTCATTTAGAAATCTCAATTTGAATCTTTAATGAACTTTTACACTTATTATTGCAGCCATATGTCTTGTGGAATAATAAAGTTGGTTTCAATCTTGTAGTACCTTGAAGTACCGATAGGGGCAATGCTCGCTTTTACATAGAGTGCATTTATGGAACTCTTTCAGCAGGTCTTATAATAATAATAATAATAATAATAATAATAATAATAATAATAGTGTATTATAATCACTCTATGTGAATATTAGAAAAGGGTCCAGCGTCTCTCCAATTCTGAGGAGCAGGTTCTAGATATAAACATTCTTTATTTCTCTTCATTTCCTGTAGGTTCCTTTATAACTGTTTTATTTAAAGCATAACGAGCATAATGTTTAATATAATTTAATCTGTATCCATAAAATTACACAGAGTATTAGATACATATGATTCCTAATAAATGATACATTTACTTAATAATAAATAGATGATCATAAATCTATGAATTAATTAAAAAAATGTTTTTTATGAAATAAAAGTAGCTAGAAATGAAGTCAGTGATTTTTTTCTCTCTGTTCCACATGCAGCTCTGATTCTGTTTTTGTGGGGTTTGATCTTAAATCCTCTTTTGAAATCTTATAAATATTAAAGAAAAGATTACAGAAAAATCCCCGTTTTATTTTCCTTAACCAGGAAAAGATTTTATATTTGAGCAACAAACTCTCTCATCCTGTAGAGTCTCTATAAATCTAATGCTTAATAAAGTATGTTAAATATAAAAACCTCGGTTTCTTGTTTCTTTTGTAAATAACGAGTAAAGGCTGATGTGATTGGCTCTGAACATGTGCCTGAGATCTGATGTCAGTTGAATTTGATGTGATCTGATCTCTCACTATGTATTCAGACCTTCACTGAACCTTCAGTTTCTGATCCTTCAGTCCATCAGTCTCAATTCTACAGAGCTTCACTCACTAATCAAACATCAAAGAAACAAAGAAACAAACTAAATATTAAAGACATAACCCTCCATCCTCATCAGTCTGGACATCAGGCATAATTGTTTATTTGAGATTTATTTATTATATATCATAACAATCACAAACACAGTTACATGTACAGCTTGTTTTACTGATTAATTGGTGATCGAAACATTAATAAAACGAAATGATCCTTTTAAATGAAATCACGGCCTTTAATACACAGCTCACACAGGGATTCAGAGCCACCACCCAAACTTTAGGGTCTTATTTCATTCACATCTAATTCTTTCAAAGAAACAACAGTAGTAGTTTTGATTATTATTGGTTATTATTGATTATTATTGGTTTTATAATTAGTTTCATCATTAAGCTTAGTAACTGAGAGAGATAGGAAGTAAGTTTATCAAAGATTCCTCTGGATTTCTGTTGAGGAACTTTTACTTTTTTATATATGATTTCTTTTTGAGCTTCTTTTCTAACCTTGTACCTGGTTCCTATTCCTCTATTTGGCCCCGCCCCCCGGTCCTGCTCATCAATCTTACTCTTCATTATACCAATCTGCATTCACGAGCGATCGGTCACCGGAGCCTCGAGCCTCACCGGTGCGCGCGCGCGGGACCCTGGCCTCCTTTTAATGGCACGAGCATCGGATGCCATTACCGTCAAACTACAACCAAAGGGAATTAAATTAGGCCCTCTCTTACCCCTCTCCCCCACCCCAACTCATTTTTGTCTGAAATGCCAGTTTCTGATGGCAAAGCAGAAATGAGTGCGCGCGCACGGACCCGAGCGGGCCTTTATGAGAAATTAAAGATGTCGAGTTTGCATTTTACTGTTCGGCCCTAATTTTATTAAACTGGAATCGAAAAAAAGCTCATCCGAACCGAGCTGCATCGATCAAACCGCACATGCCAGGGGCAACCCTGATACCCCGTGCTGCACAGCTGTCAATCATCCCTCCACAGACCCGCCCACAGGTCCTGAGACACGCCCCTTATTTACCCAAATAATGTGAATAATCCGCTCTCAGTGAGTCACTAATCACTAATGAATTTTAAACAGTGCAGAGTTCAAACAACAGATCAACCGGATTAGAGAGAGAGAGAGAGAGAGAGAGAGAGAGAGAGAGAGAGAGAGAGAGAGAGAGAGAGAGAGAGAGAGAGAGAGAGACAGAGAGAGAGAGAGAGAGAGAGAGAGACAGAGAGAGACAGAGAGAGACAGAGAGAGACAGATACAGAGAGAGACAGAGAGACAGAAAGGGAGAGACAGAGAGAGAGAGAGACAGAGACAGAGAAAGAGAGAGAGAGAGAGAGACAGAAAGGGAGAGACAGATGGAGAGAGACAGAGAGAGAGAGAGAGACAGAGAGAGAGACAGATACAGAGACAGAGAGAGAGACAGAGAGCCTGTAGTAAATTAGAACAAGCAGGAATGGTAACCATGTTCCATGCGGTTCCAGCTGGGTGAGTCGTGTGCATGCGCAGACTGAGAAAACCAATTAAAATGCACTAAGAAATCTGATTACTGATCTAAAATCCAGATCTCTCTCTAGGCCATAATCTGATCTAAGAAATTGGACTAGTGGTACAAATGTGTTCTCCGGAACATAACTCTTGACCTCACCTCTCCAGGGGCGGTATTCGAACCCCGTTCATTTCATGATCCCGAGGCTTGGTGTCAGGGGCGCCAAATCTGTACTTACTACACATTTCTTTTAATGTCAAACCCAGTCTGCATCCCAAAAGTCCGAAGCCGGCGAGCGAATTATTTAGCCAGTCACTGCGACAGGACGGCTTTAAACCAGCGTGATCGTAAATCACGACGCACGCCAGGCTTTCTGATTTCTACGTGGACGCGTCGTATTTCGGGAGCGAACCGTAAACGTAAACGTAAACATGGCAGCAGGGAGAATAATGATGATCCATTATCTTATATCGCTCACTATAATCATTTTCAAAGGCCTCGTTCGCTAAAGGATCCATCAGGTGCCGAGCATAAAGACGATGTCATCCGAAATGGATCTGGAAAGGTCATTAGCTCAAGTGAGGTAACACTGATTGCCTATACCTTTTGTTTATACACACACACACACACACACACACACACACAGAGTTAGAGTTCGTGACAATTTCACATTAGACAATAATAACAGACGGATAGATAAGCGTCCTTCTACCACCCAAACTACAGCGCCCCCAAGCTTCCACAGTTTGGCTCCTGGGCTCACGGCCTCTTTTGGGCCCTTGGATTTGGGCTGTTGGATTCTCGGACTCTTGGGCCCTCGAACCCCCAAATGCCAGGGCAACATTGTGTTTAATTTAAGACTAAATGAATGTGAGCACTGGTAAACATTAGAGAGCGATTAATAAAGTTTGATTATTTCGATGATTGAATAATTGATGACGTAACGATGCCAGAACGCAAACTTTTTTTTTTCCACACTCGAACGTTGCAGCCCCTGAAGTGGACCCAGACCCCTCTAAATGGGTCCAGAAACAAACCGACCTGAGATGACCTGCCGAAAAGCCCTCTGTGTGGGTTTAAATATTTTATTATATTCTTTTCAATTATAAATGACGTTCTTTATTTTAATCATTTAAATATCTACTTTATTATACCATATTTTATATTGTATAATTTATTTATTTATTACAAAAAATAAATAAATTTAAAAAATAAATAAATCAATTAAAAAAATATATATATATATATTTTTTTTTTTTTTAATTTGAATTATATTTGCCATATTATTTATCCTTCATTATAAATAATATATATAATTACATTAACTGTTGATTAATTTTACTGTATTTTTTTATTTATTAAGGAATTGATTCATTTTTATTGAACTATTAATTTATATTATTTCCTAATTATTCAATTGATGAATTAATTGAATTTTAAACTCTCTATTTTATTGTTGTATTTCCCTACCTGTTTTATTCACATGCCCTCTTTTTCATTTATTGCTTTCTTTTTAGTATAATCTCCATATTATTACTGCAGTATTATTTTCTATACTGTGCCTTTTATGTCATAACATTCTGTTCTGCATTCTCTAGTTTTCATTTATAAAATGATCTTTTTATTATGTTCCTTATTTTATTCATTCGAATCTCTCTCACTTTTTATTTATAAATCCTCTTTGTAGGTATTGCTTTATTTTTTTATTGCATTCTATATATTTCTTTTTTTCTTTTTAAACATTCTTTATTATATATTTACTGTATTTTAATGTTATATTATTCTCTGTTGTACTTGTATGGCCTCTATATTTAAATTACTGCATTTTCTTTTTAACTCATTTCGTTCTTCTGTTAGATTCTCTTCTTTATTCATAACATTTCACAGAATCCACCGTACCCCAAAACCTAAGACTGGAGAAATACTGTACGATCCTACAGCAGGTTATAGGTTCAAATCTCAGCTCAGCTACCATAGTCGGGCCCTTCGGGACGATCAGCTGGGTGGAATTTACAGCATGTGCGACTGTATATACGGTTAAATCGCGAGTCTTACATCGTATGTTGCCACTGGTTACTAATAACCAGCAGGTTATAGGTTCAAATCCCGGCAGAAGGACTGGGAGAGCTTCTCACAGCCATGGAGTGTACCGGAAAATAAGGAGAATAAAACGAGGCAATGAAGCACGAGACGTTTCAGAGCAAAGCGATAGGGGCCACCTCAGATCAATATCTCAGAACATCAGGACCAGACACCCACGTCTCCAAACGGACCCTTTGTGCGGCGCCGGGCTCACTGTGGGAGGAACGGTGTTGCCAACAACACTTGACCTTGTTCCTAACAAAGCCTTCTGTAACTACATAAAAAATTACCCAGGAATTTAGACACAATGTTCCTTTTTAGGCATTTTATCATCGCTCTGAATGCCCCGGACAGATTCGCCGCTTCGGAACTTAATATTCAAACCTTGGTCATTTCAGCTGAATAAAGCAATCCGGAACGCTGATGTGAAGAGCCAGTTCCAAGGACGGAGAATGGTCGAAAGCACTCTTGGGCGAGGCGGGGTGGGGTGGGGTGGTATCTTTATACGATCCTCTGTGGAGCGAAGAAACATTTAAATAACAAAGGCAGAGGCATAAAGGCTTTCCTGATAACCACCGCTAACTGATTAAATGTTTAACAAGACGCTCCGGCACGAGTTCTCAAGTACGAGTCATTATTTATAAAAAAAAAAAAGCGCTTTTCTTCTGAGGAAACTGCAGCTCAGACCGATTCACGTCAGAAAAAGGTCATTACTTTTGCAAAGAGCGTTTATTTTAGAGTATTTCCAACAAACACTCCAATTACAATCCTAACAAAACCACCTTCTTATTCTGCTTAAAATCATTTATCTCATGTTTTATATATAATATATAT
>JAUZST010004705.1:0-16108 GCA_034779995.1 Parotocinclus haroldoi | reverse complement strand
CGATAGCCTGGCTCGCTGGAGGAACTACATTTCCCAGAATGCCCCAGCATCTGTCAAAAAAGTTTAGAAGGATAACGCTTTCATTGAAAAAAAAAAGTTTTAATTAATAATTTAAAAAAAAAAAAATATATATATATATATATATATATATATACGAGGCCAACCATGTAACCTACCAAAAGTACATATTACCCAATTCAGTTAAAAAACAAAAAAAGAAAGTGTAGTCTTAAATCACTTTATCTATTTGGTGTTTAACAGACAATTTTTATGTACAGTTGTGCCCCTATGACTGATTGGCAAGCACAGGGTTACAGCTGTGCCTCTCTAGGTTCTGTGCCCCGGTGTGACAAGCAGTCAAGAAACGACCCTGGATGGACGTAATTGTAGTGAGGTAGGAGTATCAAAATAAGTGGTTAAGGTGCGTTGCCAAGCTACAACTGCTGGTGTTTCTAAACACGAAAGTGGGGAGGTTAACGGAGTATAGTATAAGAAAACACATTTGGGCTACTTGTCATTGGCATAAACATTGTGAAAGGGACTTGTAATAAGCAGTAAACAGTAGTGTTTAGTAAACAATGATTTGCATGTTCTCATGATCTAGTTGGTGCTGTTGGTGTGACCAGTTTAACAGCTTGAGTGTAAAAAACAGCTCTTAAAGCTGAAAGTTTTGACTTCAGTGACAAAGGGAAATGGAAAAGGATGGAGTCTGAGGGGTCTGAGGTGGTACTCTTGGCTTTCCTGTACAAGTGACGGCTCAGCTGCAGTGGTGGACTGGGCATGGGGTCGGTGAGTAGGGTATCAGCCTTGCCATTGCAATTACCAAGCTGCTAGATCATCAGCATTTGGGACATTGGTGGTGGAGCAGATTAGGTACTGAACAGTGGACCATAAGGTACAGGGTTCAAATCCTGCCTCTGCAGATTATGCACATGTCAAGAGTGTATGTGCACTGTCATCTGTGTAACAGTGGCATAGGGTCTAACTACATTAACGAAATGTTGTATGACAGTACTGTGTAAAGCATTCATTTGCCTCACTGCACCCACCCCACCGCCTTTGGGAACCACTGCTTTAATGTGTGATCTGATGAGTAAAACTGGCATCACTTCGGTTCGTATCGAGCACAATGCATCCAGCACAAGCACCGGTGAAACAGAGAGGGAAATTAGTGAGAAGAGATCGGCCATTATCAACCATCTCTTTAGTGAAAGCATTTCTGAATTTGCTAATGAATGGGTCCTTAGTTACTAACTATCGGTTGAGGGATTTAATATTCCATCAGCTTTCTGAATGACATTGTGGGGAAAATGTAATTACATCACGTTTTCTGCTCTGGGGGCAGAAATGACATTGAAACATAAAGATGATGGGCGAAATAGTAAATGAGCAATAAAGCGTCGCGAAAGTCTTTGGATGCGCTGAGCATTTCAATACCTTGTAACGCCGTTCAAATTACGTTAACTGTTGCGACGGTGCTGTCGTGTAAAAATCCATTAAGCATTCCTTATTTCTTTTAGCAGATCTGTGCTGTGAATGACCTGAATGTAACCTCTGCTCAAATACTTGAACATTTCAGAAGCCCTCGTCAGCATTTAGCAAGTGTTAATGTTTGTGTGATCATTTTTCAAGTTCTAAGGGGACGTTCTCCACTTGGTTCCATTACGTGAGTTAAAAATTGCCTTGCTTGAAAAGCAAGAAAAAAAATACATTTAGGCTATGTAATTCGTTCAAAGTGGCAAAATGAATGAAAAAAAAAAACAAAAAAACCTGTTCTGTATTCGACCTCCGGCCAAATGGTTCGTGTTGTTCGGTTTCAGCAACAAATTTTCATTTCGGTGCATCCCTAGTTAATGCGTGAGCCTGAGCTAATTAAGCGCAAAACATTAGTATGCGCCGCAGCTTCCTCTTCCTGTCATCCTTTTTTTTTTGTTGCATCCTTACCCTTAGGCTACTCAGGAGGAACTGAAGGCGTCCTACCGCCGGCTGTGCATGCTGTATCACCCAGACAAGCACAGGGACCCGGAACTCAAGAGGCAGGCTGAGCAGCTCTTCAATCACGTTCATCAGGCGTACGAAGGTAAATCTCATTCTGCTCTTATGTGTTGTCCATTTTTCCACCCTTTTTTTCTTCAGCACCGTTCTCTGCTCTGCTTAGTCCTCAGCGACCCCCAGTCCCGAGCCATATATGACCTTTTCGGGAAGAAAGGCCTGGAGGTCGAAGGCTGGGAGGTAAGACTGACCAAACCGAAGAGACAGCACTGAGTCCAACTGGGTGTCGACGGTGGAGATGGCAGATTGTCAAAGTCTTTTTGCATCTTTAGGTGGTTGAGAGGAAGAGGACACCTGCGGAGATCAGGGACGAATACGAACGCCTGCAGAGGGACAGGGATGAAAGGAGGCTACAACAGAGGACAAATCCCAAGGTAGCCCTCCCTGGTCTGTTGTGACCTCATACACAAACATTTTGACGACTCCTTTAAAACCCTATCCATTTTTGCTCTTTAGCACAGGGCATGTCCAGGGTTCCGCTCATTTCGGTATACCTGGCATTTTCCACTGCATCTGCTACTTAAACCACTTGTCTGATGCGGTCAGAGTCACATCCTCCGTTCTGTCTTTGTGTCGCATTCTGCGTTTGTGTCTGCTTTCTCTTTTCTGTCACAAAAAAAGGTGCCCGTTTTTCGGTGGCTGAAATTTTGTGTTAGTTGTACACTTAATTATGCTGTCTCCAGCTTGACTATAAGGACTTGTGTACACTTTCAAGTCCAGCTTGTAAAGCTGTATGGATTGTAAGCAATGTTTTAAGTACCAGTAGTTGTAAGCAGTCTATTTCTCCTGGTCGTAAAAGAGTGTGGCTTTGTGACAAGAGGTTTGAAGCAGAGGATCATCTCCAGGGATGTTAAATAAGCTCTGTGTAATCACTCTTCCCATCCCGGATTCCATGTAGTTCAGTCTCTGGTCCTCCTCCTCGTGATATTGAGGAGATTGTAATATTGACAACCGATTGTGATTGTTGTTGTTGTAACCCACCTGCATTGTTCTCTGGTCATTCAGGGGACCATCAGTGTGGGAATAAATGCAACCGAGCTCTTTGATCGCTATGACGAGGACTTTGAGGATACGCCCGCAGGAGGCTTCCCTCACATCGAGATCAACCGGATGCACATATCGCAATCTGTCGAAGTAAGGAAAGAAACGCGTGCCACACACACAGTGGCACATACCATGCCATCAGTCTTACCGTTTATATAAGCTTGGCATGTGTGCTCTATGTTGTAGGCTCCCTTAACCAGCACAGACACAGCCGTGCTGTCAGGTTCGCTGACCACACACAATGGCAATGGGGGAGGTAACATCAATCTGTGCCTGAGACGGGTCACCTCTACACACGGCTGGGGAGAGGTGCGATTTTTATCAAACCCCAACCCCCCCCCCACCACCATATTTCAATTAAAGATAAGCGCTGTTATCTCACGCCGGGTGACTCGCATCTGTTTTCTTCAACGCCTGTGTTCCTAGCTAGAGTTTGGGGCAGGAGATGTTCGAGGGCCTCTCTTCGGGATGAAGGTGTTCCGGAACGTAACTGCACGCTGGTAGGTTTGCTTCTGGGGTACGCTGTGTCCTCAGTGTCGGCACACACTGTTATTTATAGTTCTGTGCTCAGCTTCCTAAAACACCTTAATTATAAACCCTAAGTAAAGATTTATCCCTTATCTAAGGGAATGACTTAAGTGTGTGGTAAGACAGTAAGGAGTTTCCTGCACTGACTGAGGTTCTGATCACCACTGTTGGAAACTAATGGAGAAAATGACAACTAAACACTAACAAATCACAAGTTAATAAAGATAACAACAACAATCATATTACTAATAATATTACATCAGCCTTAACTAGTAAATAATATAAATATAATAATAATAATAACTATTATTATTATTATTATTAATAATAATAATAATAAACCAACGTTAACTAGTACATAATAATAAGAATAATATTGACTATGTAGTCATAATAATAATAATAATAACAAATGTATTATACCTATTATCAGGTACTTTAAGGGATTACCTAAGGGAACATGTTATGGGTTTATGACTTTCCTTAAGAAAGCCCCTAGGTAGCACTTAAGGCATGTTTTTTAAGGGAGCACGCGTAACTTTAAGAGATGTTTAAGGCCAGTCATAAGGGAAATTTTCACTTAACGTGTTTGGCGCAACTGGAATTAGTTCATTTATTTACAGACGATTAACAGGAACAAACATAGTAGGCGAAATCAACAGCAAAATAGCAGCTTGATATCTGAATATGAAAAGGTCACACACAGGACTTACATCCTTACTTGTTAGCTAGTTCTACCTCAGAGGCTCAGCGTGTAATCTCAGGGTTCGACTCTCTTTCTGGTGTAATGCATTCCTATGTGCCTGTTAGCTTTGTAACGGCGCAGTGCGGGATGCAGTTCTCCTCACGTGGCGTGAGGCCGAGCGCCAGCACCATGATGGCTCGGCACCTGGACCAGAACACGATGGGCTACTTGCAGTGGCGCTGGGGCAGCGAGTCAGCCATGACCACCAGCATTGTACGAGACACCAAGACCAGCCATTTCACTCTGGCCCTTCAGGTGAGGTTTGAGCTGCCAATGACAAATCATAATCAGTCCTGTTCCGATGCTGTGAACCAACCCTTCGTCTTGTTGCTCAGCTCGGCATGCCTCATTCCTACCTGATGATGAGCTATCAGTACAAATTCCAGGATGAAGACCAGACTAAGGTCAAGGGCTCTGTCAAGTATGCCAGCTCTGCAAACCTCACTTGGCTTTTTTTTTTTCAATAGTATCCTCTTTTCTATAAAGGGAGGGATATAAAATAGTGTGTTATCTAATCCCTCATTGATCCCTCTGCTTTGCCCTTGTGCTGGTTCAGGACTGGCTTCTTTGGGACGGTGGTGGAATATGGTGCAGAGCGCAAGATCAGCCAGCACAGTGTCCTGTCAGCGACAGTCAGCATCGGGGTCCCACAAGGAGTCTCCCTGAAAATCAGGTTGGCCTACACCTTCATTGCTTTGAGTTTCTAAAGTTGGCATTGGGTCCTTGATGTATACTTGGTTCTATATGTCTTTTCTGCCTAGGTTAAACCGAGCCAGTCAGACCTACCTCTTCCCTATACACCTGACTGAACAAGTTCTGCCCAGTGCTGTGTTTTATGCCACCGTGGGCCCCTTGGTCATCTATTTAGCAGTCCAGAAGATCATAATCACACCTTATGTACGAACCCAGAAGCAAAAGTATGTCCACATTTCAAGAGCTTATCTAATACGGAACTACATATATATATAAAATAAATATGTTTATGCAGCTGCCACCTCCATCTAAGACTTTCACACACGTCCTACATTCGGACTTAATCGGTGGCTAATGAAGCCACATGCTCTCTGAAGTTTTTTTTGTAACTCTGTTATTCTGAAGGCTTACAGCGAATTTATTTAATGAAATAATAATTTCATTACAGCCGTGCCCCACTCGTGGTCCATTTGCTTGAACAGATAATGTTAAGGGGTTCAAGTCCCACTATAGAGCAACTATGCCTTGTAAGGATAACCAAGGCTGTTTTCTCGCATCATCACCTAAGCGGGTACCAGATTTACCTGCAGACACCTGACATACGCTGCATTACTTTCACCTGCCAGTAAACCTGCTGAAGACAAAGATGATGTAAAACTTCCTGCCATTTTTTCCCCCCTATTATCAAATTGTTTTACTGGCAATTATTGATTTGGGAGTGTTTATAGTTGCAGATTGCACATAGCGCTGTCCTCCTTCGACCTGTCTCCATATTGATCCGAAGGCAAAGATTTTTTTTAAGAGTACAAGCATCCATACTCTGTCCCAGGACAGACTTACATATGCTCAAGTTACATAAATAGATGAAAATACTAGATGATACCATAATAATGTGCTTAACAATGGGATAACTAGGCTACAGTTCAGGTGTAATTTGATAGCGACTTTACTCCTTTACTTGACATAGTGCCATAGTGATCTTATTGCTATACGTAACCGCATCGCGCTAGTGGTTCTGTTATCACTCTGACTGTGAATGATGTGTTTTTCCAGGGACCTGGAAAAGCAGAGAGTGAATTCTGCTACGGATATTGCCAAGAAGAAGCAGGAGGCTGAGTCCGCTGTCAGTTATTCAAAATTACTTTCAAGTCGTAGAAAGCATAGGTTTAAGATATAAGATGCAACAATCAGCCATCTTCATTCTATACTCGTCGTCCTCTTTATCAGTTCTACTTCCCATTTGGGAGCGTTGTAGTCCTACAATAACAGACCGTATTCCGTCTGTTGCTCTGCATGCTGCATAAGACCCCCAACCACCCCTGTGTATGTGCTCTGCGTCGGTCAAAATACGATTTGGATGCGTTAAATAAGATTTAAAATAACACACTCCGTGGGCATAAGATATGTAATAATATGTAACGTGGGGTTGCTACGGGATGCATCTCTGACTGACCAAAGCTGCTCATTAGAATGACTTCTGTCTGCCTGTTTGCGTGGCCCTTCTGATAATATTTTGAAAGGTTTGGACGTGAGAGTCCATTACCAAACTGACAAGATATTTGACCTCTCAGATCTGGACCCTTCTGTATCTAATAGAGTGAACAGAGCAGGTACGGGGTTTAAAAACTCCAGCAGCACTGCTGTCTGAGCCTCACGTACCAGAGCAGCGCACACCAGCACTTAACACCACCATGTGTGGGTCACTTCAGAGGGCCATCTGCTGATAAAACGGACACGATACAAGAAGGTGGATTCATGTTAGGGCTGATCTCATATTTTTTGTGGGGTGTATGGAACTCTTACGCACGCACGCGCGTATGTGTGTGTTGCAGGTTTTGCTTATGCAGGAGTCCGTCCGGAGAATCGTCGAGGCAGAGGAATCCAAAATGGGTGATTTCAGCTTTTACCTGTACTGAAAACCAGTCATGCATACGTGAACTGACGGGACGTTGCATTGTCACGCCTCAGTGCTATTTAGTGTGATGATCGCTTTTTGTTTACTTCCCAGGTCTTATTATCTTAAATGCCTGGTACGGCAAATTTGTGATGGACCACAGCCAAAAACAGGAGCGTGCCAAGGTTATAGACGTGACGGTGCCCCTGCAGTGCCTGGTCAAAGACTCCAAACTTATCCTGACCGAGGCTTCAAAGGTCAGCCACTTCTAAGCACACTGCATGTTCGACACTGATCCGAGTAATTTAGGGTTTGGTGATTTATGATGGTTGTTTGCCTGGCCCCTCAGTCTGGCCTGCCTGGTTTCTACGATCCGTGCGTTGGTGAGGAGAAGAGCCTGAAGATGCTTTACCAGTTCCGGGGAGTCATGCACCAAGTGCTCTCTGGAGACACCGAAGCCCTTAGGATACCCAAGCAGTGTGAGTGTATCAAACCGCGCCAGTCTTGGTCTACGCCCAGCTGCATGTTGCTGACATTTTGTCTTTCTACAGCTCACAGGTTAGACGCAGAGTCACAGGAGTCTTCCCTGCAGAATCGACAGAGAGGTCCGGGTGAAGGGACAGCCGTCGCAGTCGGAGGACACCTGGAGGAGTGTCTACTTGAGTCTCATTAAGTCCTTTGTTTGTAAATCCTCCTCTTTTCTCCTACATCCCACCGCACCAACACCAAACGCAGATCGCAGAGAGGAAATTCATGTGTTTGTCGTGCGGACGTACCTGCGTCTTAATCTGGTGATAGCTAGGCAATTTACCCATCTCTGTCTCGTTTGGACTGCAAGCCATCTTTGGATCTTTTGGACACGTGACGGATTATGAAACATTTAAATACTTCAAATAATTTATTAGAGATAAATTAAATAGTTCCCGCCCAAAGGCTTACCTAACCCAGTGTCATTTATGACGCTCATGAGACACGAGTTAAAAAAAAATTAAAAAAAAAAGATTTCAGGATGTATTACTTGGCGTGTCTTCACGTGCCCCCATAAACGCTGAACGTCAGCCCTCCTTGATCTTCTTTGGTCTTCGAGTAGTTGTTGCGAAGCTTTCAGGGTCATTATCCTGCTGCGGCTGCTTCCTCGCAAAGATCCAAACAAGCACTTTCTCTCAGACATTCGGCTCCACTGTAGGTTCCACAGCAAACAGCAGTCTTGTTGTGTTCCCATCTATCCAGCACACCTAAATGTACGGGTAAGCAGATAATGCAGATCCTGATGTGTGATGATTGTGCTGAATGCGTTGCCTGGCAAGGTTCTCTTCGATTAAAATGCCATCAGTGAGTCAGAAGCCACTAAGGCGGGCTGACTACAGAAAGGAACGCAGCTGTAGCGTAGGTTAGATAAAAGATTCGTCAGAGAATGTGGAACGCTCTCTTTCTGGTCGTTGTACAGCACTGTTTGCTAGCAGCGTGCAGGCGATTGTGAGCATCATGGTATCAGTGATAAGGGACATAAGCTATGCAGGCAGACAGGCCTGGGCTTCAGATACTGTCTGATTAGAGTCGATGTTATGTTTACCCACTGGGTTTAATAGAGTGCATTTGTGATGAGTTTATGCTCCCATCAGGCACATCACTGGCATGTTTGGCCAAGTGTGAAGTCACTCTTCGTAGGTGAAAGGTCGGAACGAGCCACCTTCATGAACCCTTGATTAGCCGGTCAAGATGTGCACAGCTGGCATTTCTTTTAACTGCAGGGCATTCAAGATTCTTTTTGTTGACATAGAAGTACACTAGTTATTTAATCATTTTAAAAGGACTCTTTTATGTAAGCTGGTGAAGCTACAAGAGAACATTTTGTTAACCGTTTGAAACTAGTTATAGTCATCCATTGGAGGAAAATGTGCCATTGTTTACCGTCCTGAAATAATAAATCTGTTACGGGTTGTAAAATCGATAACCGTAGGAAAACTGAATCATTGATGGCTGGGTAAGAACGTACTACTGAACTGAAAACAATAAAAATCTGAATGCCGCAGCGTGGTTCTGAAGCCCTTCTGATCAAGCAGAAAACAGGCTTTATTACCTACGTACAAGCAAATATTTGGGCTGCTTTTCAAGTTTAGGGAGGAGGGTTTACTGAGACACCATGTACGCGTCATATCCATGTCTCCAATCCATGTCTCCAATCCATGTCCTGTTAATTCCTCTTATTTTCTCCTGAATGTTACTTGGACATATTTTAAAGTATTCAAACAGTTTCTGGAGCTACAAGCTTAACGTCGCCGGAGGTCTTGGCAGTGTATGATCGCGTAGGGACGATCACACCCTCATATCACAGGCGGGGCAAATATCTCGGCGTGAAATTCTCTAACGCGATCTATACTGGTGTACCAAGCTGTGCTGTCGATTGGAAAGTTAATGAGTTACACCTCGTCTGAGCTGCAGCTTTAAATGTGAGTTGCTTTCCGTATCATGTAAAAGAAAAGAACAAAGAAAGGTCCTTTCTTAATTTGAAATAAATCCACCCGGCCCTCGCCTCCTCATTAAATTCTCATTACATCTTTATTTACATCAGTTTCACAGAAACATTCGTTCTCTCTCCCTCTCTATCTGCCTCTGACCCAGCGCTCCCTTCTCGCACTCTGAACGCACCAGCTTTACTTAAGCAAATTCCCCATCGAACAAAAAAAAGGGAAGAACAGTCATGAACTATCAATGACATTATATACAAACAGGATGCACTGACTGTACAATAGAAAAAAGTACAGCAACCATCATACTAAAAACCCCTTGAACAAACGTTCTTCTTTTAACGGAAAAGTTCTTATAGGGGGAACAGTCACGTTTTACGCCGTATAAATTTTTTTTTTTGGGGGGGGGGGAATAAAAGCACTGTGGAAGCACTACACTGTACCAACGATACTAAAGTCGGGACTGTCTTGAATTGTGACTGTTCCTCTAATCGTATAAAACCCACGCAAGGTTCCCAGCCCCAGAACGGCAAGCTACTGCTGGGTAGCTTAAGCAAACTAAATGTCTAAATAAATAATGGCCAAACATCGAAAGAAGCTCTGGAGAAGAGAGCTGTGGTACATGCTTACAAAACACTGGAGTAATCTACGGATTCGGTACTGACCCGCTGCAAAGCGGGTCGAACACTTAAGCCCTCCCAAGACAGGGGGGCTGACCGGTGGGGAGGGGTTATAGTATTAAAGGGGAGCACCAGAAATGCACAAATCAGTTAAGAAAAGTTTGGATTAAAAAAAGTTGTCAGGTCGTGGTCTGTAACGATCTACAAGTAAACACAAACCAAACAAAAGTGGTGAGCAGGCAGCGCCCTGACTTGCTCTGCCTACTCAGTGTTTACAGCTTAAAAAAACAGCATTTAACCATCTTCATCCTTAAAGAAATTAAAATCCTATTAACATCTTACGCTCTTCTGCGGAAAGGAATCAGAATTGCACAGACATGCAGGGGTACACAAACCCACTCTCAAATAACGACACCGGATGTGGAATAGTGCAATACGAGGAAGGAACGCCTTGCTACAGACCCATAAACCATTCAGAATTACACTGCTAGCCTTATTCAAGCCATGCTGGAGAGCCTGGTGCTCAGTCTGGACAGATCAGCGACTGGACATCGTGTCACTAATTTATCAGATTAAGAAATCTATTGAATCCCAGTAATCAGATTTTTATAGCATGGATACCAGTTACCAGACTGTAACCAGTCTCTAATCGGCTGCCAGGTCTGTTTATTCTAAAAGCTTGTTTTTTTTAATAATCTGGAGGATTCTCTTTTTTTTTCTATTGACCTGTGGGATTTCTCAATGTATGTACTGGCAACCCCAGAAAGAACTTGCCAACAGAATTAAGGGCAGCAAAACAGCTTTTGAACACTTTGTGGAGACTCCGAATCGCTGTTTATACATGAGAAAATTAAGAAATGATTATTTATTTATGAAACTGTTCGTATCTGCTGCATGGAGGGAGAACGGGGCAGGGAGTTGTGCCAAGAACACAGGGGAAAACAGAATGGACAGTAACGGGGGAACCGTTCAGATAAATCAGTCACTTTATCGCTCCTAACTGTAAATGGTATTCCCTTAAAGCCAGCCTGCTCCCATAGCACCAGTAAAATCTTCATCTGGAATTAAGTCAAACCTGTCGTGTCCAAGGTCAAAGTGTTTCACAACAGCCTCTGAAAAACACATTAAAATGGTACTAATGGGAGTTTTTAGCTCTTAAGTTTAGACTAGAAGGTCCATGTTCCAGTCTAATAAGCTTGGGTTGTACTGGTTCCAAGTCTCTTAATGAAGAGCTGGAAATGTTTTAAATAAATATTTCCAATACGTATAGACTTCTGGCGATCGCAGTGGCGGTGCAGTGGGTACTCAATAATGGGCTAGAAGGTCCAGGGTTTAAATCAAAGCGCTGTACCACTTTGGACCCCTGAGCAAGGGCCTCAGTGCCCTGTTTATTAGATTCTATTAAGTCTCAGTTCAGTCTTTACAGTCTTATTGAAGCTTAAAGTATCTTTAAGCTTTTTCACTGCTTAATAAATAGATTTATTTATGAATTCTTCAGGATTAGCAGCCCTGCCACCTTAAGAGCTAGCTTTATATGAATGGGGCGAGATCAAATTGGCACCAGGTGCTCAAAATGAAACACCGTGTCAGACAGAATGGGGCAAAAAAAAATAAAAAAATCAACAAACGTCTCGTACCTCATCACACGAAAGACACCTTGACGCTAAAAGTGGCAGTTAGTGCTGCGATTCCCATGGCTCTGTTACTAAAGGAAAGCAAAGTAAATCGCTGAGTGTTTAACGATACATCTATCCCAGAGGTTTTCGAGCATCCAGGCATCTTGGGCAGGGACGCTGTTCTTAAACGTGGCTTGTAAAATCGCCATTAGAAAGTGATGAAAGGTTTTCTTTGAGCCCTGGCTCGCTTTTTTGTTGCGCATCGTTCTGTCGAAACTCTTGAAGGACAGCACTTTGAGGAAAGAAGGATGTGTTTGATAACACGCTCTGGAGGTCCAAGAACCACTCAAGGACAGCTTCAGTACCTCGAATTAGCATATTTCCCATAGCTCTTCAGATGAATGGGGAAAGTTCCGCAAGGAAGTACGGGTTAAAGTACTAACGTAACACTTTTGACAAATACAGACGTACTGTTGAAAGCAAAGTCTCCCTTTTTTTTCTTTTTTTTTTTTTTAAAGTGCAAACCAGTCTTTATTCCCAGCAAAAGGCACGTCCTGTGACGCACCGTCAAGAGTCTGGCGTCCACTTCAAATAAGCACAGTCCTCTCTTTAATGCATCTTTAATGCATCAGCTAAGGTTCTGATTGCCTTACGCAAAGTTAGGAAGGTGGACGATTTAGAAAAGTCAAAGAAACTCCGAAACAAAAGTGAAACAGCGCGGCTCTAAAGGCCTGCGTGCTTCGCTAATCTCTCAGAAAGTCTGCAAACAGGGTTGGGGCCGGGGGCCCCGTCAGTCTAGGAGGTGTTTTCGAGAGCCCATACGCGAGCGGTTAGAGCGCCGTATGTCGAACTTTGAGTCTTTGCATCGCTGGCAGGTGTAGGTCTCGGGGACGTTGGATTTGCGGATTTTGGCACAGGACAGGTGGATCCAGGTGTTGCACTGGTTGCACTCGATCATGGCCCTGCCGGCAAAAGGCTTCATGCAGAAACACGTCACCAGGTCCCACGAGTCGTCATCTGCAAACAAAATTAACATGCGCTCAGCTCGGTCTGAGGGACGGGAGATTTTTATGGGCTCAACAGTGACCCCTATTCAGCCCTGCACTGGAATCGAACCCCGCTCAGTGTAAATGCAGGGTCTGTACAGGGTTTAGCAGGCAGCAAAGACGGGAAGCAAGCATTAAACCTTCATGTAAACACTTTAAAGGAGCAATTTCTGCGATAAAACTGCTTGGTTGTTACAATAACATAGGGCTTAGAGGTATGGCTGAAACAAATAATAAAAGAGGAAAATAAACATGTACGTAAATAAAAGTAATATGTTGATCAAAACTGTAAAGAATAATCGTTAGAAATGGCTAAACACATAAACATACATAAAAGTAAATATATTAACACGTAAAATGTCGATTTACTTAAATGTCTTATTCATTTCCACATTATTCCTGTATTTCCATCTCCTTATATGATAATAAAGGGGCAGTCCATCAATGATGTCACAGTGTCTTAGCATTCCTATTGGTTGATCGATGTCAGATTCCCCAAATCCATTACACGTCTTGCTTTATCTGAATTTACATTTAGGTCATTTAGCAGACGCCCTTAGCCAGAGCGACTTTCAACTAATACAGTATTACAATTCAAGCAGTGGTGGATTAAGGGCCTTGCTCACTGTGGCAGCTTTTGGCAGACGTGGGATTTGAACCCTCGACCATTAGGTCTAGAGGCAACATGTAGCCAGTGAGCTGATGTTCTTGGCTTGACCAGTCAGAAAATGGAAGCGTGGATTATTCACTCTTTTGCATGGACGCCGTAGCTGATAGTAGCTGATGAAGCCTCGTGAAGCCTTCAAGCTTTCCATCGAATTGGTTTGAGAAAAGGTTCATTTCTCGAGACTTCATTTGCACACAAACTCCCCCTGCTGGTCAAAACTATTATTGTCATGTCAACTGTTTGTGATGGCCTCTACCCGTGTCCGTATGGCAGTCACTGCCAAGAGTAGGAATAAACACGTCGTAACATAATTTTGTGTGGTTCATTCATCCAGCCATCAATTCATTATTGTATATAATATGCTTTTGATTTGTGCATAATGGTAATATAGGTCTATTAATATCCATACACACTTCATAGAACACTCCCTGGATTTCTTGACACACACTCTGAGGCCTCAGCGCAGTACGACCCATCAAGTTTGCTGCATCTTCTTACACAGAGGTTGACCCCCCTGTATTCTGAAACTTTGAGGACATACTTTATAGCCTTTCCCTACTAATTTCAGACAATGACCGAGCGCTTGGACACCCTGCTCACGTACGACCGGTGGAAGCTCTTAGAAGTGTATTTATTGGCAGGTGTGTCTGGCGTTGATTGCTAAGCCTGAACGTGAAAAACATTCCCCTTCATTATCATATAACGAGAAGGAAATGCAGGAATAAATAAATAGGGAAATAAGTGAATGCAGAAATGGGGAAAATACGGAAATAAGTAAATAAAAAGAAAAAAATAATACAAGTAAGCCGACATTTTAATTAATGAACGGTTTTATATATTTATTTTAATGTAGATTTATTTATTTAGTCATTTATAATGATTATTCTTCACAGTTTTAATCAACATATTACTTTTATTGAGTCATTTATTACGCTTTTATTTATTTATTTATTGGTCCTCCATACTACATATCTGACTAAATCGGTCTGATTAAACGCATTTTTCATCATGGACGTGCAGTTCTAGTATTTGACCACCAGGTGGTGACTTTGGCTTGCTGGGGTTTTGGCAAAACGCTACACAAACGTATCATAAAAGTTTACACGCAGAACGCAAAACTTCTTGAATCTCTCATTATAAAGTTATGATGATCTAATTTCTAGATATTGCAAACTAATCTCCACTGCCGGATGTTTTACTTGTTTCAAGCATGTATTTTCTGTCAGGAATGGAGAACTTGTAGAGACTCGAGACTCAACTAGGACTTTTCCACTCTAGACTCTTCTCGCTCTGCCTCGGTTTGTGAACTTGCCTGAATCGACCATGATGTCCTCGTCGTCGGCGGACCCATCCTCATCGCGGAACACGACCTGCTTGCCCTGCCGGATCACCGTTCTCGTGCCAGTAAATCCTTCCAGTTTCATGACCACAGCCTCCCCTTCAGACGGCATCACCCGCTCCCTGCTGTCAGCTCTGGACTCTGTGCCCGAGCTGCCTGAGGAATCCCAGCAGGGCTGCTCGGCTTCGGGCTCCTTCTTGCAGCACACGGGGCCCTGAGAAGCTGAAGTCAGTGGCGTGCTCGTAGCAGGGTGAGCCGTACGCTCCAAGTGCTTCGTTTCCATAAACGGTGACGGCGCAGAGATGCTCACGTCGTCTTCGGGCTCCTCCTTAATGGTCAAACCCAGGGCAGAAATGTCTGCCCCTGTGCTGGACGGAAGCGGCGGGAAGACGGTGAAATCGTCGCCGTTGCGCTTCAGCATCGACTTCTTTTTCTTCTTCTTCACCTTGTCTGGTTTTTTGCATCCCTCGAGATGGAGCCCCGTTGGTTTGGGCCGCTTGCTGAGCTCGGGCTCGTCACTCGCAGCCCTCTTGAAGCCGCCGAAGGTCTTTCGGCTCTTGGACAGAGGCTGGTCGGGCGAGGGAAAGCCGTCACTGTCGGCGGTGCTGCCCGTGCTGTTCGGTGGGCTCGAGCTGCTCCTCAGTGCCGTCTCCTGCAAATATACAACTTGGTGAAAACGGGTAATACCTGGGCTGCACTCGAGTTTGCGCTTTTAAAATGATTACAGGTATGCACACTATATAATATCCCGGTTTCAACACGGGGATCCTCTGGCACGACCCATCTCACCCAGTGGGCGTTCCCTGCTGATCCTGCAGCAGCAGTTAAGAATGGGTGGAGAAATGCATATGAAAGAATTAAAGACGTCTAATCTCTTTCACGTAAACACACATACACACACACACACTTGTGAAACTTTACTCACCTCCTGTGGATAGGGAATATATCCAGCGTAAGCCAGCACAAACGTGCAGAACTTGTTGAAATCTTCTACCGTCCTTTTCCTTTTGTAAGTCGGACTGTAACCCTGGAGGCGAGACACATTGTAGACAGATTGTAAAGCTGCTTTTAGACAATGCTCAATTGTATATTAAAAAATATATTAAAAAAGCAATATATAAATAAATTTGACTTGACTTGACACAGGATTTGTATCGATCGCGTTGTACCAGAACTAATCCTACAGTAGGATTAAATGGGCGATCGTCTTTTTTTTTAGATATATTTGTGCACCGCGAGCCGTATATAAAGCAGATATCTGTGCTAAAACGGCAAAAACACTCCCCAGTGTGACTGGGATTCGTCATAACGTTGCTCAGGCCACACACACTGACCCTGTCATGACGTTAAACACACAAACAAACGAACCGTCGCTGATCGAAGGTAGAGGATTCGA
>JAUZST010004704.1:0-16108 GCA_034779995.1 Parotocinclus haroldoi | reverse complement strand
TCAATAACTAAATTCTGCCTTGTAGAGTTAGCTTATTACTGCTTGTTGTCTCCTCATAAATACCCATCACCAAATATCATCACCCATAAACACAAACTTTGCAAAATAACAGCTTGTAAAAGTAAGCACAGACACATTTCTCAGTATCATTGCATTTTCATTGCAGCAAATTTAAGAGTGGCGGATATGAGGGTGTAGTTTGTCACTTTTATTCCAACCATAACAATGTTACAGGAAGTCATTCAAGGGTTGCCAGTGAAGAGGAAAACAAATGGATCTCTTCAGATTTTTTGTTAAAACATGTAAAGTTGTCTGTTGTATAAGTAATCGGGAAAAAAACTGTTCTTGCCTGTGGCTTTCTTACTTCCAAAAAAATTGACTGTCTGTACAAAGTTCGGCCTTTAAAACCTCTGCTGCTAAGTCCTAAGAACGAGAAAATCCTCATAATGCTTTAGGACGTGCCTGTTTAAGGCCAATTGATCCACGCGGTCTTCTTGCTTCTAAATTGGGCCAGTGAAAGAGACGCACTGGAGCCTAGTGGGAAAATAAATCATCATTTTGCATGACTGTGGGCACTGACTATCAATTAAACAATGGACACCCTAAGGGAGCATTCAACAGCTTTTTCCATGTGTTCAGTTTTGCATAGTAAAATGTAAATGGTTTTAAATATACTGCTCACAGAAATTGGGGGATATTTCAACATTAACGAATGAAATTAAAATGAAGCATAATTATTTTATTTCATTAAACAAGATTAACAGAAAAGCAAATAAAATGTCAAAGTAAGTTGTTCGAAAGTTAGGTAAATGGGATTCAAACTTAATCAATGTGATTTAGAAGAAAGTGATATATTCAAGGAGTGAACAGAAGCATTGACTGTTCAGTAGGGTGAATAGTCACTCTAGACTGCTGAAACACACTGTCAGTGGTGGGGCATGGACATGATCAGATGGTCCAGCAGTTCTTCTGGTACCTTCGGCCACTCTTCCTCCAGGGAACTTTAAGTTTAAGAAGTGTTGTGGGAAGCATTGTATGGTTTACAGAACATCTTCCCAGTATATCCCAAGCATATTCAATGAGATTCAGGTCTGGAGAATGCGAATGCCAATCCATGATTCCTGCCTCCTGAAACATGTTGTTCATAAGATGCACATGGTGACGTTTTGCATTATCGTCCATGAAATAAAAGTTGCTTTCAACTGCTCCAGAATAGGGTATCATAGGTTTAGGGTGCAGGACCTTATCTCTGTATCTGACAGAAGTCAGCGAACCATTTCTGACGATGTGGACCTTGGCACAACCACCAATACTGATGCCAGCCCAAACTATGATTCCACCACCACCAAAAGAGTACCTTTCTCACACGAAACATGGATTCTCTTGTGTTCTGTATTTATTCCAGATTAGGACACAATGATTGTCAGGCTGCAAACTGAACCGTGACTCATCAGAAAAGTGGACAGTTGACCAATCATCACAGGGTCCAATGACAAGGCTCATCAGCTCACTTTCTAAGGGTTCTACAGTGTTCAACAGATAATGGAATGCATACCACTGGTCGCCGGGCATGCAGTCCAACACGATGGAGCCAATTTTGTATATAGTCTGGGTGCATATCCACCACCCAGTGACAACAAGAAACTATCCCTGAAACTCTATTTGGGCAACCCTGCCCAAGTCTTCTTCATACTGTTCCAGTCTTCTGAAAGCGATTCCACAGTCTGCTAATTACAGTTCAGGATGTTCCAATTTGAGCAACAAACTAAGATGCCACTATTGCCTGTGTTTGACCATCTTTAAGATGTGCCATCTTAAGTCTCCAAGCTTTGCATTCAGGAAAATCATGTTGCAGAGACATTGCAAATGCAGGGAAAGATCAGAGAATGTTCAGATACCCCAGCACTTTCAGCCTTTATATAAATAAAAAAATGTTTTTGCATCTAGTTTGCATTACAGAAAAAAACTGTTTTTCTTGTTATTTGCTTTTCTGATGTAAAAACATCAAATGCCTTTTTTTATTGCTTTTAAATTCATTTTGAAATATCCTCTAACTTTTGTGAGCAGCATATAAACACATACTAAAAGTATTTCCCTTGAGATTTACATTAGTAAATTTCATGGCATTATGAGCAGCACATTTACATGACAGGAAATTGTCTGGTACCAGGATAACTGATGCAGCTTGTGTGATAAGTGACAGACTTAATGGCAAAATGATTATGGACACCTATTTATTGGTGCCTTACTGGACCTCTAATTATTGATCAAACTCATGTTATTTCTGCCACATACTCTGCTAACAGACTAATCATATGAAGCAAACAGGCATGACAAACAGATAGTATAATGTGATGTAGTGAAGCTCAGCGACTTTCAATCTCTGCAACAATCAGTTCATCACATTTCTGCCCTAGCCTCCTAAGATAACATCTATAACAATATATATAGTTTGATTTAGATTTTGCAAAGACTTGTGGACTTCTCTTCAAAAGACACTTTTGAGTAACTGGAATAACAAATGTGTGCCAGGGTTATTGTCAAACATCAGTGCCTGACCTAATGTTTAATGTTTGTTCCCAAATCTCCAAATGCCCACTGCAACTTTTGGCTCAAACTTCATACTGTTATCCATATTTTAGATCTACTTTATGAGTCTTAACAAAAAGGGGATTAAACGCCACTAGAGGTACTACACATTTTGAGATTTGCCACAAAGCTTTTAAAAAATTAGGGCAGAGTGCACTGAAGGATCTACTGAAAACATGGTGACTTCCACTTCAAAATCTTCAAGAGTATTTCAGCAATAAACACATATGACTGAAATGGCACTTAAAAAAAATAAA
Source organism: Parotocinclus haroldoi (assembly GCA_034779995.1). NCBI lineage: Eukaryota > Metazoa > Chordata > Actinopteri > Siluriformes > Loricariidae > Parotocinclus > Parotocinclus haroldoi. The sequence goes on along the minus strand of JAUZST010004704.1, from coordinate 13,262 downwards.
TAATGCAATGAAACATGTCTTTAGATAACATTATAATAATTATCACATTATCATTCAGTTCACCAGGCAATCCCTTCCCCGAACATTACAATAGGCATAGGCTCTCCAGTTTCTGCCAAAATTGAGGCTCTCATAAATATTTGGATGTTCTATCCAATACACTGAGCGTACCATTTTCCTTGCTCATGATCTATAGTTTAAACAGAGTTACTTTCTCTTCATCATGCTATCAGGCAGTCAGCCAGTTTGAACTGAGCAGTTACTAAGTGTGACTGCGTAGGAACAGAAACAGTCTTTGGAGGATATCAGCTACTTAATGCTGCTGATGATGAAGAGTGGTAAATATGTCTTGAGATTCAAACAGTCAAAGAAGATGATTCACAAAGGCAATGATAGTCTGGTTTTCTTGGCTAACTACTGCCCTGCCTTGAGGAAACCATAGCACTACGTTAGTTGATATTCATAGCAAAGAGGAATGTTGTTCTTGGTATAGTAAATTTTGTGTGCACCTTGGCGATTCTGATATATTAGAATGTGAATCAGCAACAAGCTACAAACTAAACAATGGTATGCAAATGTTTAAATTGCTTTGTTGATGAATATATTATAAATATAGAATAGACTTTGACAGTCAAACTGAACTTTCACCATCTAAACCTTTAACATCTGGAGAAATGAAAAGTCATTGAAGTAAAGAAGTCTAATTCTAATCCCAATGAGTATGTGTACCTTCATGGACATAGATAGTGTTCCTCCAATCCAAGTCTAAAACTCGTCCATCGGTTAATTAAGGTAAAGCTCCAAATAGACATTTTTCTCAGTTGGAGTTGGTGAGAGAGGAGACACTCTGCCTAAAGACCGTTGAGAAAGATTCCATATTATATTGCTGGAATAATTGAAAGTATGTTGAATAATTTGCATATGCAGAAATATAAATTTTTGTTTTAAGCAATAATGAAAATAGTGCAGAATAGTGTACGCGTATGAGCTATCCCAACCAGTTTGTTGAATAAGATTCATTTAGAGAGCATGGATTGAATACCATATTTGCATGTTTTAACATTTCTTTTATCAGAGTCACATGCTCACAGGCTCTGGAACCCATCCCCAGAGTACACATGGTACATGTGAAAGCTTGCCCTTGATGGCATGACAGTTTATTGCAGGGCTTAAAAGAGCAAATCGTGATCCTTAACCTGAGCAGAATGCACCACTGGGACTCAACCCTGGGTTTCCTGTGGTGTGGTTTAATGTTTTAAACTATTGCACACCTTGCTATTTAATTGTGTGCCATTAGTTCTGCAGTCTTTCAAAAACACAAAATGATAATCTAAAATATACCCCAAGCCTTTGTGCAAGCCATATTACTTATTAAGGTATATTTATTATATTATATTATATTATGCTTATTTTTTATTGTTAGATTCACAAAGGTTTGCACAAAGCGTATTATTTGAATTGGAGTTCCTCAAATTAAGTAAATCATTATGCATTATCAGTTAGGTTAATAAAAAAGGTAATAAGATTTAGTTAAACTGTACTTGCTTCATTAAAATGCATGACAATATAAAGCATATTATAATTTATGCAGTGGAACAGTAATGTTAAATACTTTTCATTGCTCTTTTTACCCAACACTGCTGTGTTCACACAAACAATTGACTAGTTGTAGATGTGAATAGACTGGAAGCCATTTAGTCACAGTATTCTATAAAAGTTCATATTCAGTCTCATTACACATATTTAGCCTGATTAGGAATGCTAAAGCTGGCCTATATGCGAATACAAACTGTATAGGAACTGATTTCTGTAATCAGCAGTTTGAAATACATTAAATATATTCAGTTGTTCAGGAATCAAAATCTTTAAATGCCTGGTGTAATTTTTGTTAGAACCCCTTGCTGGGTTTGGTGTTTATCTTAGAGGATATGGCACAGGCATAAGCATGCCCTGAATGAGACACTAGTCTATGACTGGACAGGTAAGGGTTTCTATTGCAGCACCAGAGAATGATCCCAATATTGACCTCCCATCCTCGGACACAGCCATTTGTGCCTATATATGACATACTACTGAATCACCATGGTGGCAAAATAATTAATAATTCATCAGTTTGATATTTCTCATTTCTCATCTCAGTTTGTTGTGTTACTTGTTCAGGTTCAAATTACTTGTTTATTTCACATTATGTAGGCATCATTTTGAACATGATGGAGTAGAAGAGTTAAGCAAGGTGAGTTTTATACAGAACTGAATCTGACTAAATCATGTCCTTGCGATTGTGTGTTTAGCAGACACAGCGGCGTGTCACCTTTCACCTTCCGGATGGCTCTCAGGATAGCTGCAGTGCCACTGGGCCAGTGGAGCAGGAAGTGGGTAATGGTGCCAACTCCACCAGCACAACTCAGTCGCTGCCTCTGGGCTTCCCACAGGATGAGTACTATGAACATACATCACCTAACAGCCGCACTGAGGGTGATGGCAACTCTGACCCTGAGTCAAGTGAGTACCTTCATCCTTTCAGACCGCACACACTTACCAATTCATGCCTTGTTCCTGCCTTAATAGTGCAGAGCAACAGTGTTTGATCAGGGGGAGAGTGTTTATTTGCTCAAGTCGTTATGGATTAATGAGGCGCAGCCACTGGGATGCTGTATATTTCAGATAGCCATTAACTGCAAAAGTCACAGTGGTAGAACACAGTTTCTCCTCCTACTTGAAGTTATCTGATGGGCTTTGTAAAAATTGGTTGATGTAAAGCTACTGGAATCAGTCACTGGAACTGTCAAAAGGCACCAGCGTATGCTTTGATTTCCACCACTGCTCCCATGCCATAATCAGGAAGCCAGTGGGCCAACTCTGATCAGTGTAGATCTCTTTATCTTGTTCCAGCCTACGCATCAATGATATGGGTGAATTACCATAGCATTGCTTCGACTGTCAGAGGCGACACTAGCTCTTTTTTTAAACACCAAAGAGAGGAGAAATACATTCCCAGCATACACCTGCATAAATCCTTTCCCCCGGAGTCGTAAATGAGACAATGACATCTTTGGCCGGGCCATGAGTGTGTCTTTACTGTCTGCATCGCAACAGTGCTCTGACAGTACCTAGGGTATCATTGTTAGGATGAATGGATTTTGTTCCTCTCACCTGTGTTCGATACACACGTTCACCAATTTATTCCCCTAAGTTTGCAGTTGTCCTGACGTTGTGTCATGTCAACCTCTTTCACAGTAAAAACAAATGTAATTGTGTATATAAAACTCTATAATTTTAGATAAAATGCTAAAGTGTTAAATAAAAGTGTAGTATAAAGTGTATCCTCTAGGACATTTCTCAGAACCATTCAGCTTCACTTTGTAGTAACAGTAGCAGACTTAAATTGTCCTTACGCATTCTTTGTTTACCAAGATTACTGTGGCTTTCTGTTGCCAACAAAAGTGAGTACACCTCTAGGTGAAAATGGTCAAATTGTGCCCGAGTATCAATATTTTGTGTGACCATCATTATTTCTCAGCACTGCCTTAACTCTCTTGGGCATGGATTTTACTAGTGCTTCACAGGTTGCCACTGGAATCCTCTTCCACTCCTCCATGACGACATTAAGGAGCCACTGAGTCTGCTAAACACACAATTGCAAGGACATGATTTAGTCTGATTCAATCCTGTATGAAACTCACATTGCTTAACTCTTCCACTCCATGTTCAAAGCGTTTGGGGTTAAATGTGCAAGACACACAAAAACAGATTTAACTTATTTGAAACAAAAACATATCTCATATTAATGGATAATTTCTGTATTCAGTATCATTATTATTATAGAGCATCGGTGGTGTCTTTTAGGTTACAGCTTTAAAAAAAATAATTATCTCAATAAATAATACTGCTACTTTTGCTTGGATTTCACAATAATATGTCTGCAGATGTTTCATGTTTGTTGTATTTTTACTAAAGATAGTCACCCCACATGGTTTACAATGAGTCTTGTTTTCCTTGACATCAAATGAGCCCATATATTGACTCTTTTCTTTCTCTCGGGTATTAACATTGTTGATTTGGTTTCATGAGAAACAGTACAGAGCCTAGTTGTTCAGCCTTTCTGGGGATAGAGCAAATGTGTGCATCTTACTGCATTGCTGATTAGATTGTTATCCAAGTGATCTTACTTTTCCACATATGATAAAATTTTATGGTATTCATAGTATGATTGAACATACTAAGACCTGTATCCTATATATATACAACATCAACATATTTAATACAACTATTCTTTTGGGAGCAGCTTTGGTGAGACATAGACATTTTATAGACATTTTACAGTTAATGTTGCCTCATGCCATACACATTTGAAATTTATGCCATCACACTAGCCAAAGCATGCTGTAATAATGACCTTTTGAGACATATTGCCAATCTGCAATATCAGGTCTTCATTGTACAAAGAAAATCTGACTTCTGGATTTTGTTACATTTGTGCAAGACATTTAGCTGTAAAAGCCAGGCTAATTATAGATGATAATTTTTCTACACTTATACATGTGCATGCCTCCTTATTGAGGTAATTCAGTTACAAATGATGCCAAATAGAATTAAGAAGCTTAATAGGAAATGCCACCAGTCAGTCTTTGTTGTAACCATAACCACCCTTTTAATTCCTGATTCATGGATTTTGAGCAAAACCAGTCCTTTGTACATGAAATGTGCCATTGATTGTATTGTTAAAGCAATGGGTGAGATCCCACTGTGCGTTTCAGAAACCAAAAGCCTCTGACAGCCTCATGAATAAACATGAGCAACTCGGCACGGCTTGAAAATGAAAAACACATCATGCTTTCTTTTTATCCAAGAAATTATTTGCTCTTGTGCGGCACTTACAGATCGAAGAAGGATTTGTCATGTATTTGAAATAGGAAAAGGTAATAAGGAGAGTGGGAAACAGAGAAGCTGACAACCTTGGTTCAGGACCCAAGCACGCTTGATGTTGAAGTTGACCGGCTTGTTCTGCTTCCATGTTTTCTTACCCAAAAGTTCACTGGTAAAACCTGGCACTGTGGTTGAGAGTTCAAAGGAGAGATAGATCAGTGGTTTGTTGACAGACCGGGAGACGAGTGCAACGGTGACGTGGCGAGGCTGAGACGGATTAGATATGGTTTTATCAATGAGCAGCAGGCTGCCAGAGCTGTGGTAATCGCTTATCTTGTCGTCTCAATTTGAAAAGAGTGAGAACAAGAGAAAGAGAGTGATAGGGATGGCAGGAGAGAGGGAGAGGGAAAAAAGAGGGAGCATAGACAGACTGAGAAAGCAATGTGCCCAAAATCCCAGGCTGCATGTTTCCGATGTAGTGGAGGCATGACATGTCGGCTACCAACTGAATAACGGCCGGTGCAGAGAAGCAGCGGATATTGTCTTCTCATTACAATGAAATCTCCACTCCTCTTTAAAATTGGCACCTTTATTAGGCCAGTCAGCTCTAGAAATAAAGATTATAAGACTTTTAATGTTGCCGTTGTTTACAAGAAAGTAGACCGTAGCTTTATGCCTTACCTTTGCTTCTCCTGTCAGACCAACAGTAGTTCTTTTTTCAGTGGAAAAAATGCACATGCACACACACACACACACACACACACTCACAGACATGCCATTCAAATGTGCCATGGCCTCTGGTCGATTGGCTAAAAGCCTCAGTTTTGCTGTGGCAGAATTAGCATGACTACTGTTTTCTATCTTCACTCCCTCCCTTTCACCTCCCCACTCATTCCCCAAACAGCGGGTAGAAGGGGGGATGCATGCCACAAACAATTAATACTTTTAATTCTGAACTGTCCCTTCTGGCTGTAACAAAACCTTTGTAGTTAACATCAAACGCTATACTGCACAAAAACTGCATTTTGCCTACAATAATTGTCGTCATGGTGATGTGTGTATTTCATAGTCTTCCTCTTCTGCAATTTTTATCCTTCTACGCCAATGACATTAGCTTCAGCAAACGAACAAAAAAGAATGGAAATAGATTTAACTGAAAATAAGGCCTGATCAATCTGAGTTTTAAGTGGTAAATAACTGATAAATGAAACATGAAGTCAATATTGTCACTTAGTTGTTCACAATGAATCCTGATGGAATAAGTAAAGTAAAAATCAAATTTTTTTTTTTTCATTTTAAGTGCTAAAAATTGTATCAAGTAAAAAAATAAATACATCAAAACATAGATTACTTGATTTCCTAGTTTTTAGTGAGTTAGTAAGGTTACCTGACAGGGCCTGTGTGGAGTTTGCATGTCCTTTGTGTGTCTGCATGGATTCCTCATTTACTCCTGTTTACTCCCACATGACAAAGACATGCTTTCATTTATGCATTTTCTTATCTGCTTAATCCTGTCAAAGCCAGTGCCTAGCCAGTATGACTGGGCGCAAGGTAGAAATAACACTAGACAGGCAACCAGCGTTAATTCAACGTCTTTAGGTGTTTTACTTATTTTAAACCATTTGTTAGTCACATTCTTTACCAGTGGGATGGAATTGTGAAATTGAGTTCTCATTGTGAGTACTATTGTTTAAAGAATGTGATGCACTTTTGAGCTAAAATTATTTCACCCCATTGTAAATACATAATATTACATAATACATAAGATGCTTGGGGAGGCTAATGGTCTAAGATGCTAGCCCACCACAGCAAGATGCCATGTTGGGTCTTCTGGCATCATATACAGAAATTGTTTAAAGGATGTGAAAAGATAATGTCCTGACACTGCAAAAGTAATAGTGGTTAAAGTCCTGGACTATGGCCCAGGGGGTCCCCAAGCAAGACCTTAACCCATAATTGAAAAAGTCATAATAAATAAATGCAAACAATATTTCACAAAGTGCTTTACATAAGCCAAAGAGTAAAATTAAATAATATTTAAAACAAAATAATAAATAAAATAAGTCGACACATTTATATTAGCATCATTTAAAAGTGCAGACGCAATAATTGAGACTAAAGAAACATTAGCAAAATGCAAATCTGAGCAAAGACCTAAGCTTACTCTTAAATGTGTTAATAACATCCACAACCTCCAGGTCATCAGGAAGAGTGTTGCAAAGGTTGGGGCCATAATAAGAAAAGGCCACCTTTCCACTCTTTTGCAGAATAGTTGACTGGTTGAATCTTTGGTCCTCTTAAGGTTTCTTCCTGCTAATAATTTTAAAAAATTTCTCTTGAACTGAACAGAAACTTGATGTACAGTATATGCTTATAAAATATAATTATTGCGTTTGTATATACAATTTATCATATATGCCAGATAACTATTGCTCTCATGTGCACGAATGAGGAGTTCACACAGTGAATTCATTGCTGATAGATGTAGAAGCACACTGTAGTGCAACTCATAGTACATGTTGCATCATTACTCAATACTGCAAGCACCACTGCAGACAGTCCCAGAATGCAAAGTCTGATAAATTGCTTTAAAGTCCATTTTTAGGTACAGGACACATGCTTTTTCATGGCTGTGTATTGGACACTGCACTTAAAACTTAAAAGGGCATTTTGGATTTCACAAAGTAAATCACTTCACAGAATAAAGGACAAAATATGTCTGCCACAATAAATCATCATATGGTCTGCCATGATGATATTGCTTTTTGTTGGAGGCATTTTGTAATGAGGCAAACAAATCAATACTTTATGCACAAGTCTTTGTAGGACGAGTGTCTTATAATGACTAAAAACATGGTGGAAAATGCTTACTGGAGTACTGGCTATAGAGCTAGAATGTGGGATAAGCTTGTGCTCTGTCTGTGTGAAAGTATTTTCACGATTTATATGGTCAGAGCATATCTGCTAGGTAAGCTTAATTATTCATTCCCTAAATACATTTAGAGAATGTGTCACAGGTGTCCCTTTTAAATGTTGTTTTTATTATAGAACCTAGTGGTGAGCTACATGATAGCTTGACCTAACACCTACTCTGCCAAACATTCACTCTAACGATTATTTTTTATTGTTAATGACCCAAGTGATTATTCAATGGTTTGCTTGTGGCCTTAACCAAATTCTTTTACCATGCATAAAAGCTATCCAACCTATTTTAAATAATGGGCACAAATGGCTATTCACTGGTTTGTAATGATCTTTGCCAACCTGCATTTCTTTCCCATTCATTTACACAGGTCATGGTTTGACTGTGAAATGCCACACTTGTCTGTCTATTGGTTTCTAGTGCTTCTACCTTGCCCAAGTTCAGGTACCATACAGTTTCATCAGCCATGGGTGTTCTCGTAAATTGAGCATATTTGTTTCTTTTTTAATTAAATCCCACCTTCCCCAGTCCCTATTGGTAGTTGCCAAATCACTACTTATTACCATCAGATTACATTGCACATGCCCATATTTTGTTCCTTTGCAGGTGTGATTGTATGGTACAATGGTATACTTGTTAGAAATGCACTCACAATGTGAATCAGGGAGGTGCAGTGGGTAGCACTGTCACCATACAGCAAGAAGGTCCTGTGTTCAATCCCAGGTGAAGCAACCTGGGTCCTTTTTGTGTGGGTTCTGCATGCTCTGCATTCCTCCCACAGTCCAAAGACATGCACTAGACTAATTAATTACACTAGGCTATTGAAATCTGTGTATATATGACTAGTATCAATGTTACTTGTTGCTAAAATAGCCATTGATACTGATAGTGACGTTAAACACATACAACTCCAATTTCAATGAAGTTATAATAACAATAAAAACAAAGCACATTAATTTGCAAATCTTGTTCAACTCATATCCGAATAAACATTCAAAATTCACAAAACAATACAATTGAACAGTTTGAACATTAACTATTTTGTGTTTCTAGTGTATTTAACTGAATGTAGATTGAAAAGGATTTAAAAATCATTGTATTCTGTTTTTATTTATTTTTTACACAATGTCCCAACTTCCTTGGAATTGGGATTGTAAATCCAAATAGATCAACTAACAGTGAAAATTATTTACATTTACATTTAAGGACAATGCATAACAAATCTCAATAACAAAAACGGACAGCGGTCAAGGTACTGGACTATGGCTCAAAAGATCCAGGGTTTAGATCCCAAGCTGTCAAGCTGCTACTGTTGGGTCCATCAGTAAGATCCTTAACCCACAGTTGTAAGTCACTCTGGATAAGGGCATTTCCTAAACGATATATAAATGATATTTAAATGATGTTTTCTCCATTTAAAGAGTTTGGCTTTTTTGTTGACTAGTAGGAGGCAGTGTAGATTTGGCATGCAAGTATTGAGTTTGATGAAATAGAAGCTAATCACAGCTGTCAGCTCACATCCAGACTTGTACATTCCAGCTCTAAAATCAATAGCTCACCCTCAGCCTTGGTTTGGCATGCAGTCAGTGTGTCATATTTAGCATACAGGTGTGTATTTGGGTAAGTTTCCTCATCACAGGGAAAATATTGATCTCCACCCACGAACATGCCTACAACAAATCTGTTAGAGGCCAGAAAATGCCCTTACACCACAGTACCCATTCACTTTTAAACAAGGGCTTCACTAAAGGGAAGTTTTAATTTGAAAAAAAGCATCATAAAAACATTGACCAGCAGATTGCAGAAGTGACATGGCAAAGAAAAGCCAAGAGGAAATGAAACAATTACTCTCTTACACTCTCTCATGTAAGCACATACATTTTGGCAGAGAGCTAGTGATTGTTTGTGATTGCAACAGTTACTGGATAAGTGCTGCCAATAAAGCCTGTAACCTGTAAGAATGTGCTCTATCTGAAACATTTTTTATTGGATCGAGCTTAATTTTTTATGTGATCAGTATTAATGAATCTAGTGCTTAATTACACTGTGTAAATCTCTACCATGCACCAGATTTCTCTCTGGAAACATTTTGATACCAAATTATGCCATTTTGTGAATTGAAATCTGTCCAGTATGAAGACCATACTAATTAGTGTTGGAGTACTATAGACATCGAGGGAGCAGTCACTCTTTACAAGGACAGAATTGTCAGTTGTTCTAATGTTGCATTACATTTGCCTGGTCAATTTTCCCGGTCATTGTGTTGCCTTATTTCATCATCAGTTCAAACAAAGTTACTCCCAAAAGAACAATCTTTTACTTTATCACTTCAATCCTCCAGATGTTACACTGTTGCAGCCTAGCGGTTAAGTTACTGGATTCTGGACCTGATGGTCCAGGGTTCAAATCCCCCCTCTGCCAAGCTGCCACAGTTAGGCCACTTCCTTGAGCAAGACCCTTAACCCACAACTGCTTGGATTGTAAGACTGTATGAGTTGTAAGTCGCTCTGGATAAGGGCATCTGCTAAATGTTGGAAATGTAAATGTAAATGAAATGTGACTGAGTATGCTTGCCATTATGGCAGAAACCCAGGTTTGAGTCCTGGGTTGAATGCCCTTCCAGTTGGGGTAGGTCCCATGTCTGGCAGACAGGGACCAACAACAGCAACCCCTACCCAATATTCAAATTACACCTATGCCCTCTAAGAATAGGCAAAGGGACCATTGACCCGTTGCCTCTCGCCAGGTTGGGTTTCACACAGGTACAGTTTGGCTGCCTTTGATGGTGTGGGTCAGGGAATCGTGCCCCTGGTACTGCAACAGCAATACATGCAACAGCCTACCCAAGCCCTGCAGTGGGTTGGTGCCCCGTTCAGGGAGAGGCTTCAGACAGCATTTCACTGTGGCACCGCCATCCCAATATAACACAAACTAAATAGAGTATATTTTGGTATAACAGGAGAAAACATGGCCCCCGTGGCCTGGTTCTGACGCACTTTGCTCTCAATATGAAGTTGTAGGTTTCATTCCAGTGAGTCAGCAGATCCACAGCATCGTCCTCATCGACACGTGCATTGTGATAGCAAAACATTTCTGGGAAAAAGTTGTCCGTCTCCCGCGTGATGTTAAGGATGTAGCCAATCCTGGATCAAGCACAGACAAGGTTTTATTTAGACTAGCCTGAAATAAAAGTACACATACACACACACACACACACACACACACACAAACTGACCCGCACTCCCTGAGCTCCTCCAGGTTGGAGGCGTTCCACTGCGATCCCTGCAATAAAGAAAGAATTAGTCGTGGGTTTCAAATAATCGTTTCCAGAACACATGCAGTTTGAGGCGAGTGTGTGAGCAGCGAGGTGTATTATTCTTAAATCTACAGTACTGTGCAAAAGTCTTAGGCCACCATTAGATTTAACAATGTTTGAATAATGATATAATGATGATATATAACATACAGTGTTCAGGGTTACGTTCCAGGACCACCCGCGCTAAACGTAAATCTGCTAAGTAAGTATTTATAGACTATTTTAGCGGTAGAACTTGCAGAACGTTCGGGTGGCATCGTAGGGCTTGAATGAATTCAGTCTATAATGAAACACAACACCGCAGATAAAAACTTGTCATGTCGGTAAGTAGAGACTCAGGCGGCCGATGCTCTTGTCTTACTTCTCGTTTTTGGTGAGTATTCATCCGCTGAGTAAATACTCTATTGTAGTGTTTTTAACTGTTGAATAATCAAGCAACACTCTAAAGTAATGGAACGTTCTCTTTACTTAACACACCATACATCACTCTCGTATCGCACATGCTCCGTCCGTACCGAGCTTACAGCACCTCATATCCTACCCACTGAGTAGATACAACAGCTATTTACTGTAAATCCTCATATTTTATCATTTATAACTTTCCTTTATTGTTAGAATTAATATTTTTTTAATATATTTTTATAATTTTTGTGATTTTTTTTTTTAATGTAAAAGTTCCGCAAAAACCCACGAAACAGCGAAAATCTGCGATATATTTTTCCATAAATATTTTTTGAAAACCCGCGATGCACAGAAGTCGCGAAAGGTGAACCACGAAGTGGCGAGAGAACACTGTGTTAAGGACTATTATTATTCAAATAGGCTTTGTGTAACTGATTTTGACCAACTGCAACCTAATGTAAGTGTCTTACAGGGACTAACTGTGTTTGTCGGTAGTTAGTTGTCTGGTATCTAGTGTGCACGTGTTATGTGTTGTGTTGCCACATTTGTGCTTGATGCATGTTCACGAATGTGAAGAATCGATGTGTTTGGGCTGAAATCCCTTTTCCATTGTAACACCAGTATCTTTACTGGACAGGTGCTTTAGCTTTGGCTTGATCCCTATTGAAATTGACTGCATGTCTTTCTCCTGGCGCTGCATAACTGTTTTTATATACACCTGCACGGACCTGCAGTCATGTGAACCCAAATATTTGCTCCTGTCACACTCTGTTACACACACCTACTCAAACACAAGCCGGAGTCATGTGTGATGGGCACCTGCCACACTTCAGCAACCCCTTGCGTGACCGTGAAACCTTTTCCCCCAGCTGCCCGGGTTGCAGCGGCGCTCGTCACGTCAGTTTCCTCTTTAAGGACAGCACCAGATTCCCGTCTCCCGGGAGACGCAATTGGACGGGTCGATACACGGCATCATTTTTTTTTCCATCCAGGCCGATCACCAAGGAGACGAAGACAGTCGGAGCAGCTAGGAAGTACAGCCCCTTGCGATTGGTGGACCTTTGCTTATCGATGAGGACCTGTGCGGCTTTCTCATTTTCTTTGGTCATGTGATGACAGCTTGCCGATTTGACTTGACGAATGCTCGTGCAATTAGAGGCTTTCGGAGAGACTGGGCTGTGAGGGCTTCACGGAAGCTCGTGCTTTTGTTTTCAACTCGGTAGATGAGTGACAGGTGTGTAGCGATGAGAACACTCGGGGGACAGAGGTGAATTTCTCCTCCTGAACACTATCAGACAGGAGGGTTGATGATTAAGCCAGCTGTTGCTCCGCATTAAAGATTAAACGGACTCTGTTTAACCTCAGCTCATCTCCGATATATAAAACATACTCCCTTTTTAAAACTACTCCCATTTGAAAGACTTAGCCTTTGTCATATATATAGATGAAGTGTAGGTAGGCTTGTATGTATATGTAGGCTTTTCTCTTTTCTCTCCGAGCTGATGTTCCGGTACGCACCACTCTACTCTACTGGTTTTCATCAACAGAAACCAGTCCCGCCATGCCCGGGCCCACAGCAGAGTGCAGTAACTCCCTCCATCATTCAGTTATCAGGAGACCATGTGTCTCCAGGGACTTACTGCTGAGGACTCAATATCTCAAATCATTTACATTATTGTGGACTGTGGTAGCCTAGTGGTTAAGGTACTGGACTCTGGACCAGAAGGTCCAGGGTTCAAATCCCACCTCTGCCAA
>JAUZST010004703.1:0-16109 GCA_034779995.1 Parotocinclus haroldoi | reverse complement strand
AGAGAGAGAGAGAGAGAGAGAGATAGAGAGAGAGAGAGAGAGAGAGAGAGAGAGAGAGAGAGAGAGAGAGAGAGAGAAAGAGAGAGAGAGAAAGAAAGATGAAGTATCAGACAGAGCCAAATCAGTGTATGGGAAACACTGTAGTTTTGGTGTTTAGTGTTTAATTAATGAATGTCATTCAGTCAATAGCGGCACAGTATTCCATATAAATTTAAACCATCCATAAGGATGGTATGTAGATGGTGATCAGACAAATGTCACATAATATGTATTTTCAAACAATGTATTGTGGACGTTAAACGTCTCATACCTGTACATACCTGGTCTAACATAGCTCTGAGTTCCTCTTCTGCAGTTTCTCTGTCTGCTTTCATTATATCTGTTAAATGAAATGCTCTTAACTTAATTTTAATTTGCCTGTATTTGGGTCTTAATCATTTCTCAGTTTCTATTACCATTATAAGCAAGTGACTCTTATTCATCCCCACATGTAGAAACATGTTTATGTTTCTATTGGGCAGTACTACAAACTGATTCAACAGATTCCCACTCACGAAATTCCCCACGAAACTCCACAATAAAAGGCCAGTGAGAGGTTTCACACACACTGATCTCATGTCATGGAGAAAACACACACATTGCTGCTGTTTTTGAGAACATACCTGTTTACAGAGCAGCTTTTACTCTTGCAAAGCAGTAGAATAGAGTCTAAAAAGTGAGTGGATGGTTTAGGCAAGCTCTTAGGCAGTGGTAGTCACGCATGCTTAAAGACTGGGAAAGCAGAATGTTTGCTTCCAGATTCCAGACCAAGAACTATCAGAACTTCATGGATCAGGCCTCTTATCTTGAGCATCTGCATACAAGCAATAGATCATGTACAACGTTGATGTGGTGTAGGGTACACTCCAAAGTGAAACATCACACAGTTTGACGGATGAAGCAAGGTTTGGTGGATGGCTTAGGCTGCTCGAGTGCGTAAATCCAATTGTAAAGTTGGTTTGTGGATGAATAATTAGTCGACCACTAATAACCCACCACTGTGGAACCTCCTGATGGAGTCTCTCAGCAGTGATGCACAGACTCTGCCTCCTCTGAGATAGCGAAAGCAGAAGACTGGACGAGAAATCACCATTGGCATTGGAGGTGCTGAAAAAAGAGGTGGTTGGACTTGGCAAGCAAAGTTTGTTCCTCCATGCAGATTCATTCATACTGTAGAAAGAAGTCAATTAGATGAGGTCTGTAATAAAGAGAGTAACAATCGGTTTTCTATGACATTTGTTCAGCAATAATTATGAAAACATGACTCAGTCCCCCCTCCCCCAAGTCATTTAAGACATTTCCAAAAATAAAATGTTTTATTGTCTCAAAACATAATCTTCTGTCTGAACAATTGTTCATGCACAACCAGTAGCTTGTTTTGTCACTGCGTTTCCTAGAACAACAAAATAGCAGCATCTTGTAATACGCTTTTTATAGTCCTAGACATGTGAAAATTGAGTGAAAAACACAGAGTAGCTCCAGCAGACAGAGGCGTGTGCATGTGTGCATGAGCCAGGCAGCAGACAGACGTGTATCTGAGCCAGAGTTTAAGAGCTTTGTAATTATGGTCAACCACACTCGCTGCTCGGCTCTTTATTTCTAGAGCTCCATCAGCACAGCCCTGTTTTACACAAACAGGGGAATTTTTACTGAATTCCTATGCTTTTCTCCCCAGCCTCTCGGTTTACGTGTTGGTGGATTCCAGCCGTGTCCGCAAACGGGGTTGAAAATAGTGTGCGGCCATGTGTGTATTGGGATGATTTAATATAATTCGCTTATATTTCCAGACTAATTGCTGCCAGATTGGTGCAACATTCCTGCTATGGCTTTGTGCTTGACGACTGGATTAGATGGTATTAATAGTCTTGAATTGTATTCAGTAAACATTCTGAAATGCAAGGTGTTTCTGATTGGACTTAACCCGCAGCTGTTACAACACATTTACAGGATTAGCTAGATTCAGGAAGCTCTCTCTGATGCAACAGCCTTAAGCAATGGTGCAAACCAGCCTCTGGTGAAGTCTGTGGATGTCAGCAGGAATTGGAAATGAGCAGTAAGCCACAGACTGGTTCAACAGGATTGAGAATCGATGTTGGGCAACCTATGTTAAAAATGAAGTTAGCTAAGCTGTAAAAATATAGGTCAGTTGTAAAATGCACTCCAAGCAACGTCACTTAACATCGCTTCAGCATCTTAAGTTCACGTTTTGGCATGTTAACAACGAATATGTAAGATGTTTTTTGTACACAGATTAGAGACATTGCATATATGTGTATATATGTGTATATATGCCAAAGCCAGTTTTGAGGTTGCATCATGTGTAGCGGTTTTCAGACGACCACTTTGTGGCTTGTTTTCTCAGTCCCATTTTCTCAGAATTTGGCAATGAGTATAAATGGAGCTGTGAATAACTGGTGGTCTTTTTGCATGTTGGCTGTTGAAGTCTACGGCTATGATACAGCACCTCCATCTTCCATCTTCAGTTACCTGTGATGAACAGCAAACATTTTGAACACGAAAAATTATATATATATATCAATTTGGACTCAACGCTCACCATTTTCCAGGACAGCCTTAACTCTCTTAACTCTCTTGGGCAGGGAGTTCACTGGAGCTTAACAGGTTCCCACTGAAACCCTCTACCACTCCTCCATGACAACATCATGGAGATGGTGGATGTTAGAGTGCGTTTGAAAATGCCCCAAAGATGCTCAATAGAGTTTAGGTCTGGATCTGGAGACATGCTTGACCATTACCTTCAGTTTCTTTAGCAAGGCGGTGGTCACCTTAGAGGTGTGTTTGGGTCGTTATCATGTTGGAATGCTCCCGTGCAGTCCAGTTTCTGAACGGAGGGGATCATGCTCTGCTTCAGTTTGTCCCAGTACATTCTGAAATTCATGGTTCCCTTAATGAACTGTAGCTCCCCACAGCCGGCAGCACTCCAGTTCCAAACCATGACATTCCCACCACCATGCTTGACTGTAGGCAAGACACACTTGTCTTTGTACACCTCATCTGGTCGCCACCTTCACGTCATCTGAACCAAACAAGTTCATCTTGGTCTTATCAGACCACAGGACATCAAGTAATCTATTCATCAAGTAATCTATGTTCTTAGTCTGCTTGCCTTCAGCAAACTGTTTGTGGGCTTTCTTATACAGCATCTCTAGAAGAGGCTTCCTTCTGGGACGACAGCCATGCAGCCATTCAGATATGTCATAATACACGTTATGACATTTTCTAATGTTTGCCAAGCACAGTGAAACAGTACTCATAGGCTGCTTAATTTAAAATGCAGAAATGCTACCCAGACCCTACTGTGTAGCTAAACAACCTAACACTGATGATAATGATATAGCAAGTGAGAAGACTATTGAGCCACGGTAAGTAAGTGTGAGAGAGTGAGATGATGGCTGCTGTAACACCATGAGCAATCATTAGCGAGAACTGGCTGGAGCTAACTACCACTGGCAGCCGTCATCAACGAAACATGGCTGTCAAAGTGGTTGTGAATCAATGAGCAGGGCTGTCTCAGCCTTTCTGCCCTCACTCTCAAGCTTAAAGAGTGGAAACCCTTTTTTGGGCTCTTTTGTTCTTTCCTTCGATCGTCAACCAACATCAGTTCTGTTGAAGTGCAAAGCGTCGTGAGGGTTCCATGCGTCAGTAATTTGCACATGTGCGGCCCAAACGAGGCAGGTGTAAAATCTAAAGGACATCCGGTGAAAGGCGATTGGAACAGGTCCCAAGTTCTTTAGATGTGGCCCTTCACTGAACCAACCAGTCACACATGACTGTGAGCAGCAGGTTACAATCACAGGTGGTACGAATTACAGGCCGTTTACTTATGATCAGCTCCTGTTCCGATCCAGTGCACATGCTGGCTGTGTGTGATCACAGCTTATCAACACCCAGATGTGGGTAGTAACGTGCTTCATTCACACCACAACGTTTAGCTTTAGTGATGAGGTCATGAAGCCACCTTGAATTTTCTTTGAACTTTTGAAACCAGAGTGTCTCAGTATGCAGAGCAATGGTTCCCAATACTGAGCCAACCTGATCTGGTTTGTTGGTTGCAGAGCTGTGCTTTTTATTTTCAATTCAATTCAGTTCCTTTCCAGAGAACACAGGGCTCAAGGCAGATGTAAGCCCATGGCAGGGTAGGGCACCAGTCCCTTGCTGTGCATTCACAGACTAATACATCTGAACATGTGTAACCATGTGGCACTACGGCACGTGTTTTCTGTAATACTAATATTTTTCTTCACTTGGTCCACATTTCAGTGGTTTGCCTCCCTCTAATTTGTTCTGATCATATGGATGAAGTAACCCTATTATTACTTGGGTTAAAGCTATTTCTGGCTGCTCATCACACCTCTGGATTTAATCACCCAAATGAACCTGCAGCTGTATCAGCTTCCCCACAGATGCCAGATTAAGAATGGTAATGAAACCTAGAGCCATGGAGGAGGCAGATGGTTTTCAGCTGAAACACTGGCAGATGGAGCAGCGCTCTTGATGCCAGCTGTTATTCAAATCTGTTTCACCTGACGAAGTCCCCAAAGGAACACCAGGCAGCTTTATTAGCAATATGCCTACCACTTTAAGGATTACTAGATTGGGTTTTATATGCTCTAACTAGGAAGGAAGGAAGGAAACGAACCTTTTCAAACAGCTGCTTCTGCTTTCAAGCCCAGTTTATCACTCCAGCCTCAGAAAGACGAGGTGTGGAAGGTAAGCACGAAAGCCAGCGCTGAGGAGCAGGCAGGAGGCAGCCTGTCTGTGTCAATAACAAACAGACGCCTGATTGAGCCGTGAGAATGGCACCGAGGAGCTGAACTAACATGGAACGGACAGTTTACCCTGCACTGTCAGGTGAACAGTCTGCAGACGGGTGACAATCAAAGACTGGCACAAGGCTTACAGGGAAAACTGGAACATCCTACACAGACAGACAGACAGGACAACTGAAGAGACTGACGGACAGATACCACTAGACAGGCACGTATATTCATACCACAGGAGATTTCTTTAACGCAACGTCAAGCTCCCCTTCAATTTGATTATTGTTTCAGTATTTGGTTTATTTAACAAATATTACATACTCCAATTGCGCCAATTTAATGTTACCGATTGACCTTAGGCCACACATTCACACACACAGTCACACACTAAGGGCCACTTCAGAGGCACCCGTTAACGTAACATGCATGCCCTTACACTTTGGGAGGAAACTGGAGTATCTAGAGTAAACACATGCAGACACGAGGAACACGTTCAAACTCCAAACAGGGGGAGTCTGAGTCCACCTCGAATGAATTTAAAATGTGGTAATTATCACCTATGCTCCTAGATTATAATTTAAACTTTATGGTATTATATAATAAAATAATGGCAATATTTTTCCATGCTAATTCATTCACTGCAATATCACTCTGTTCATTCATTAAATTCTCAAAATATGGTACCTGCTCTGTTTAGGTACAGCCCAATTTTTAGTCACCTAAGCGAAATTGACACATTACACCACTTCAGACGTCGAGCAGTGTTCATGCTGATGGTGCGAATGGAAACCCAAGAAGGACCTGGAACAAATGTAGTTCTTGCACAAATTTTATGTTATTATTCTGTTTATGTGTTAATAAAAAAGATCTTCCGAAACAGTAACATGTATTGGACAAATGGCTTTGAACTTATTGTTTTGAGCCGCACCCAGAAGCACAATGTTGACTGGCAGTGATCAGAGTAAGGAAAGTGCGATTTGCACAACGACAACAATGCAAAAAAAATTCTTTATTGGGCAGTGTCCTTTTTTAGTTTGTCCTGTCCTAAAGCATTGCTTCTCTTGCTGGTGACTCTTCAGCTCATGGGTCATTTTTCTGTCCGGAGCATTTATAAGCATTGCTGTCAGGGGGGTGATGGGGGTGGGGTGGGTCGGGGTCAGCTATGTGTTTTAAGTCTCGCAATTGCTAGACATATGAGCAGCGTCTCCGCTATGGGGTTAGTCAAAATGTCCTTTATTGATGTTGTTATGTGGAGTCATTGTCTGTCATCGTTTTAGTTGTAGACGATGATAGTTAGATAAGCAGGAAGACAGACAGAAACAGCCTGGTAGACAGTTAGAAGAGAGACTGAGCATGTGCTCATCTCTGGGATTCAAAATTAGTTTCTAAGTACTGCCTATTATTGCATCACCCTCCGCTTGGCACAAGCGACTGGCACTGCACCCATCCTAACAACGCTGCCATTGCTCTCTCTGGGTTTATACGCTGAGGTAAATATTTACAGAGGATCCTCTTGGCCAGCAGTGACCATTGCCATTCATTTCTCTTGCTGTTAGTAGTGAGAGGACGAAGAGCCAGATTGACTTGTGAGGCCTGAACAAGGTTAGAGGGGAGTGTCCGACTGAGCTCTTGCTCAGGTGTGGGTACCGCGAGGGTCTGTTCTCTGCCAGTGAGTGGAGCAGGCTAGCCAGTGGAGCAGGCCAAGAGGTATGATTCCCAGGGCAAAGCTAAACACGGTGGCCATGACGGATGGCTCTAAGCTTGGAGAGGTTTGGTGGAGCTTCTGTGTGAAAAGAGAAGATGACCTGTGGGAAGGCAAAGAGTCTGGGTACACAGGCAGACTGTCGCCCTAGGCTTGCTCAATTTGGGATTGGCCTTTTAAGACAGAGTGTGTTGTCTGAGGACCCATCTCATGCCTCAATACTACAGACCATTACAATAACATTCACACTACAGACAATGACCCAGTGCGTTTGTCAGCATAATGGTTTCTTTGTCTGTCGCTCATGAACAAATAACCTGAGCTATAAACTGTATAAAATTATTAAACCCTTTAACCTGCTTTAGTGCATTAAGCGATGTTTAGCTTTTTATTTATCATAAGCTTAAATGGGAAGAATAAAGGGTCACGTAAAAATTATTGTTTTTGAAGTTGAAGTTATTTTTTTTTTTCGTTTTTTTAGGATCCCACGTCAAAAATACTGGAACTACTGTAATTCTAGGGGCAGCTCTAAGAACTACAGTTCCTCCCACATAAGTTCTTAGAACTTTTTGGCGCAAAAGAGGCTTTGAATGCCAATTGTGAGATTATTATCCAGCATTAGTGCTTACTGGCCAAAGTCCAGTGGAATGCATTCGCAAAATTGTGAAGGTTCTTGAAGCAAAGGAGGGATAAACTATAAAATAAATGTCTAAATGTAATCTAATTTAAGCATCCAGTTACTTCTGGCAAATTAGGGAATATTTCGAAAAGAATATGAAAATGATTTCGATTTCTTTAAACAAGAACCAAATGAAAAGTTAAAGAAAGTTTACTTTGTGGTGAGCAGTGTAGTTTATACAAAAGATATTCAATAATGTGAAGTTTATTTTGTAAACTGGACATAAAAAGACAATGGCACACGAGCCTACAAAACTACACGAGCCACCCTGGAGACTTTAGAAACATTTAAAGCTGAAATTGCTTTGGCCCAACAAATGAACTTGCTGTTTGCTAAACTTTCTCTTATTGGTTGGAGGCTTTTAGGGATGAAAGCTGCCAAATGAGGCGCAGCGGCAAAACTAAAGAACCTCCTCCAGCATCCTGTTTGATCCATCCCTAATGCAAAAAAGAAGCGAGGCAAAGCAAACCAGGCAGCCATACTTTCTGTGCATCCTGATCTCCTAAATGTCTTATTATTAGCCTCGCCGGCTCTCTCCCCCTCCTTTAATTAGCACCTCTTCTTCTTTATTCTCAGCTGAATCCTCGTTCAACCTGCGATAAAAAGGGAAGAGAGGCTGGATGGAGGGATGGAGATGAGAAGGGTCTCGGGAACGGCACCGCAGAACGGAGGGGAGGATGAAGGCAATTGCCACGTCTCATCCGAAGCAAGATCCAGAGATCTGCAACGTAGGAGCGCAGGCGCCGTTCGTGAGGCGTGCGCAGGCCTTTGAAAGAAGAAAGCGCTGGAGAGAACTGAGAGAGATGAAGGGAGAAGATGCCGAGTTTTCAAACGAGGATTCGTCACCGCAGCGGGTGTTTGATTGTGACCCACATTTGTCCCTGTGCTTTAATTCAAACGAGCAGCACCTAGATGTCTCGATACATGTCTCATTTGTTTAAGGCCTCTGCCTGCGTTTGAAACTACTTTAAAGTTCGGCTCTGACAAGGCATCCTATAAAGTTGGGCTACGTATACGCACACAGGGGGAAAACAGAACAGCAACAGCCAAACTAAATATTCAAGCTGGTATATCAGCTCCAGTAAAGACCAACAGTGTAAATGTTTCGAAATGCTTTTCAGGAATACATTGTAGCGTTTTGAATGAACTGAACACTCTGCCTCTGTTCGTGACAGTCATTACGTTTGATAAACTACCAGCGACTTGTTTGGAGTTGCGACAGGAAGCTGGAAGTTATGCGCGATAGTTGTTACTCGCGAGATTGTTACACTTTGACAGGAACTGCTGTGATGCAAAGATTATTTCATTAAATCCTTTTCAACCTTTTCAAGGAGAGAAACAGAAGACAAAGTGGCCCAAATCAGGTTATGTTCTTAGGCTGACCACGCTGTTTTCTTAACGCGACCAAGAGTGTCTCACAAAAGTGAGTACACGCCTGACATTTTTGGAACTGTTTTTATAATATCTTTTCACGGGACGAGACTGAAGAGATGACGCTTTGATACAATCTAAAGTACTCCGTCTACAGCTTGTATAACAGTGTCAATTTGCTGTGCTCTCAAAAGAACTCAACATCAAGTCATTAAAGCTACTAAACTGCTGGAAACAAAAGGGAGTAGACATAAATTGTGCCCAATTAGCCATTTGTCCTCCCCAGTATCATGCGACTCGTTAGGGCTACAAGGTCTCAGGTGTAAACGGGGACCAAATGTGTTACATTTTGTGTTCGATTTACCAGTTTACATACATTGGTGTTATCGCTCTCTCATACTGGTCACTGGAAGATCAACATGGCTACATAAAGATGGCCTTTCCTATAGAAGATTGGCAACATCCTGAAAATGAGCTGCAGCACGATGTCCAAGACCATACAGAGGTTTAACAGGACAGGTTACACTCAGAACCGGCCCCGCCATGGTCGACCAAAGACGTTAAGTGCACGTGTTCAGCATTATGTCCAGAGGTTGGCTTTTGAAAACAGATGTAGGAGTGTTGCCAGGGGTGGGGGGTCAGCCTGTCGGTGCACAGCAAACCAGATGCCACACATTATATCAAACCGGTCTGCATGGCTGTCATCCCAGAGGGAATCCTCTTTTAAAGATGCTGTACAAGAAAGCCATCAAACAGTTTGCTTAAGACAAGCAGACTAAGAACATAGATTACTTGAACCATGCCCTGTGGTCTGATGAGACCAAGATAAACTTGTTTGGTTCAGATGATGTGAAGCGTGTGTGGCGGCAACCATGCGAGGTGTACAAAGACAAGTGTGTCTTACCTTCAGTTAAGCATGGTGGTGGGAATGTCATGTTTTTTTGGTTACTGCATGAGTGATGTAGGCTGTGGGGAGCTACAGTTCATTAAGGGAACCATGAATGCCAGAAAGTACTGGGACATTCAGTTTCATTCTGGGACACCCCCGCCCCTTCGGGAACTGGGAGTATTCCAACATAACAACGGCCAAAACACACCTCTAAGGCGACCACTGCCTTGTTAAAGAAACTGAGTGTAAAGGACAAACATGTCTCCAGATCCAAACCGAAACCCTATTGAGCATGTATGGGGCATTTTCAAAGGGAAGGTGGAATAGCTCTTCATGGAGGAGTGGAGGAGGGTTCCAGTGAGAACCTGTTAAGCTCTAATGAACTCCCTGCACAAGAGAGTTAAGGCCATGCTGGAAAATAATGGTGGCCACACAAAATATTGACAATTTAAGTCCAATTCTTTGAGAAGAATCACAATGAAATCATTTCGACAACAGAATTGAAACATAGTCTAAAGATCACTGATCACATGGGACCAGAAATGCAAACCTATGCCTCGTACTCAAAGTTCTGTATTCATACTCGATAGGTTTTGTAAATCAAACCAGAATAAACACATTACATTCCACAAATGGTTCGTTCATTTATCTCGAAGATTGAATCTGATTATTTTAATTACACACCCTTATAAGAAAGTCCTGTAGCTGAACTCTCTCAATGATGCAGCAATGTTTTAGCACTGATAGTCATCTCAGACCGGTGTGCGCTTGTTTTGCAGGCTGGTGGCTTGGATCCAGGCTGTGTGGCCATTACGTGTTTACATCTGTCTGGATCTGCAGCTGCCTGAAGGAACGAACCGTGCACAGGGTGGGCAGAACAGCCCGAGTGGCACCGCCGCCGTAAACACAAAACCACCCCTGACAGACGTGTTGAAATCAGCTGGCCCTGGCCCAGTCCAGTTTGTTATAGAAAGAGATCCTTTCTAAACTGTTGGTGAAGATGTTTGTTGGTGTCTGCGGCACGTCAACGTTTTGCCGTTTCCTCGAATAACTCGGCCACTCTTTATTTGGGAACAAGGCATGCTTTGTTGACGTCTGCCACGTGCGAGATGTCAACACCTCAGTCCCTAAAATAACCGGTAAAGAACAGTGAAGGGGTGATTTTTAAACTATGTGAATGTTGTGACCATGGTGTGACCATAGCCACTTGAGAACAAGAAGCTCATAAACACATCATTTAAGGCTTTGTCAGGAACGGTCATGAAAACGGTTCCATTTTGTGCTTCTTAAAGGTCCGAAGAAATCATTTTAAAGTTCAAATGTCTTTAAGATTTCTGAGAGCATGAGTCTCTCTGTGTGGAGTTCAGCACGTCTGTGTGGGCGTCCTCATTTAGAAAATCAACAAAATTACAATTACAAAGTCGGAACAGGGGCCCAAACTGTTGCATAAACTCTACTCTTGCTCTTTTTTTAACCTTTTACCTCTCCTATTTCCTCTACGATTGCATCCTCTGAGCTGAAAATGCCTTCTTGAAGGTTCTTATGACGAACGCTAAGAAGTTTCTAAGTGTTCTTAAATGCAGTGTTAGTGAATATTAATATTAATAGTAAAAGTTAATATTTTCTCAAGCAAATCATCATTGTTTTACGTCGTCCACGTTGCATTTTACAGCTTACAAGGTACAGTGCAAGACCCATTTTGATTTGATCCCCTCAGAGGGCAGCAAAATGGAGGAAAACCATCAAACCAGAGGTCCAAAAACATTTTAGCAGGCAAGAAATAGAGGGGGCAGCCCGATGGCTCGGTAGCACCTCTGCCTCACAGCAAAAAGGTCCCGGGTTCAATCCCAGGGTACTCCGGTTTCCTCCCACAGTCCAAAGACATGCAGGTTAGGTTAAATGGTGTCTCTAAAGTGGTCCTTAGTGTGTGACTGTGTTTGTGCCCTAAGATGGATTTGCACACAGTCTAGGGTTGTTCCTGCCCTTGCGTCCAGAGTTGCCGGGTGGGCACCGGCTGGTCCGCCACCCCGTGTGGATTAAACAGAAATATATTGATTAGTTTGAAGAATAACTTTTTTTTGTAACTTTTTCCTTTAAAACTAAGCGAAGAAAAACAGATTTATGAAGAGGAGATTCTTAAGGCACTTTTGTGAATCCGTTCCCTGGTCTTTCCCTATCATTCATCCTCTTTAATTATTCTGATAAAAATAATAATAAAGTAAGTGGCAATACTTTAACCCTTTGAGGACCAAGGGACACATATTTGTCCCCTACTTTTAAACGAACAACAAATGCGATTGAAACAACCTACGGTCCTAAAAGGGTTAAAAGGGAAAAATCCACTTAAGGCCTTTTTTTTCCTGCAACTCTTCCCTTTAACCCTTTCAAACACATGTTTCAAACACATCTGCTGTCCGTTTAATAGTGCAGGACAAATGTGTCCATTGTCCCCTGGTCCACAAAGGGTTAATCGCTACAGTTTTAATCCAACAGTCAAATAATTGGAGGACGAAAACACAAACAGACTTGCATTTCTAGAGCTATAGTCCAGCTTTATGTATATTTCTGAATGTTAGCTACTATTAAATTCAATGAACCTCTCAGTATGTAATGATGCAATTTAATTTACTCATATTACTCATATACATGTGTAAGGTCAGTTGGTGTATCTAAAGAGTCCCAGCAGTGGGTGATTGTCAGTGTGTCTGCGCACGAGTTTCTGATCACCTTCTGCCCTGTACTGCCGGTTAAGTACGACTTGGATTGCAAAAGTATGAAAATAGAACGATAGTGAAGCAAACAGGCAATTTATTGTGTTTAAGACTCACAATGAAGACCGTTTTATCATCAGACAAGATTTAAAACAGCCTTGTTTTACCTGGAGAAAATAAAGTTAGGATGTTTCGTAAGACAATGTGCAATGTTTACAAATCCATTTCTTTTTCAAGATGAACAAAAAACACTTTTTATATACAAAACAAATCGCTGAAGAAAACTAAAAGATACAACTTTATGTACAATTACACTGATGCGCCAATGCAGGAACTATGAAATGAAAACCTTTTTAACCCTTTTCTTACATTTATCACTTAATGACAGTTCCTTACTCTTTAAAAGGTGTGTCTGAATGATTCGTTTGTAACCATTACAATAGGGAGGATGTATTCAAATTAATTAGACATGTTAATAACAGAAATAAAAGGTGTGTATGGACTTACACTTCCAGGCAGAAGAGAAAAATCTTACACAGAATAAAGTTCCCTTAAGAATTTGAGATCTGATAGATACTCTGCTCATATAAATTATGGGATATTTCATTTTTTTTTAAAATATTTTTGTGAGCAGTATAATAACCTCATTGGACAAAAGTAACTGATTTTACACCAGAACGCCTCCAGGGGGCGCCACATTTACCAAAAGCGCATGATACCAACAGAGCCTGCGTTCAACGTTCTACAATATTATATATACTGCTTACTGTTATTAAGATTTCCATGAATATCACAAATTGTGATAAACGTCTTCGTCATATAATTTGATTGTGGTTTATCCACCTGTCATTTGAATTCATCCAACTCAGTGCTTTTGTAACAAGGAATAAGCAAAATGCGGGTCCACAAAGGAAACAGCACTATTCCCATCAACCACTAGATGGAAGCAACGCGCTGCAACTTTTAAAAAGCCTCGACTTTAAGCTACATTTTCACTTTTTGCCTCATTATGGCGATCTAGGAACGGATAAGAAAGTGAAACGCAGTCGGTTTTCAAGTAGAATTTCAGTACTTTTCCTCAGTATAAGCTCCGGTTTAAATATGAGAGCTGAAACATCAGCAGTGTGAGAGGCAGCTTTTTCACATTTGTGTAGTTGACAAAGGTTCACGGTCAGGTTTTTTTTCACTCCATGGAGAGCTGCACACACTCCTGGTTCTGACTCGGCTGGTGCTGCTGATCGAACTTCCGTGCTGGAGAATGAGCAAGAGAAAGAGGTTGAATGAAGAGCTCATCGTCCTTCGTCAGGGAAAAGACCCGTAAACACTTTCAGAAAGCACCGATCATGACTGTAAATCAATTCCTAGTCTGACTCCAGAAAAAGAGGGACGACAATGGATGCAAATGAGAAATATTTCGATTTCCATGACAACACATGATCAGGCTTCGTGCCAAAGCTGTGATGGTCATAACTTTTGCATCTAATACAAAAACTACTGATCTTTTTCTTTTATAATACATATTTATATGTAATACAAGTTAAACTCAGACTATAGAAAAGTTTCTGTTGACCTTACAATCTGATTGGTTTAGCAGACTTCTCATCTCATCTGATATTTGTGATCTAGTTTTTTTTTTTAGTCGACTGATGTGCAACGAAACTGATAAACAGCTACACTGCCTCGTTTGGTTCCTAACGTTTTTAGTCCTTTTTTCTTTCACCTTCACTTATTATCACTTTTTTTTACTTTAGTATAAAATAAAAGAATAAATAATAATAAATACTGTTACAGTGGTTGCTGTGTTAAAGCAGGGTAGGGGATTGTTACTGTTGCGTTTGCGTTGTTGTTACGTTTTGGGATAAGGAACTCTCAGTATTAAAGCATCTTCAGTATGAACTTTGGGCTTCTTTTTTTTAATAAAAAATGTATCTATGGCGATTATCTATGGCACTCACCCTTGGGTCATTCCTGTGAGCCAATCACGGCTGAAGATATTTACTATAACACACGACCTCCAGTCTTCTATTGCTTAAATACATATCTTCTGCCTCGAATACCTGAC
This sequence comes from Parotocinclus haroldoi, assembly GCA_034779995.1. Lineage (NCBI taxonomy): Eukaryota > Metazoa > Chordata > Actinopteri > Siluriformes > Loricariidae > Parotocinclus > Parotocinclus haroldoi. Next base: position 1,875 of record JAUZST010004703.1, on the reverse strand, counting down.
TGACAGGATTTCGATATCAAACGAGATTATTAATGTTCGCGTGTCGACTGCCACTCACCCAGTGAGTACATCTCCAACTGCTGCCGGAGTCGCACCTTCTGTAGGCTGTCGTAGAAGTTCGGCTCCGGGGCAGATCCAGCCGTAGGAGGCATTGTGAAGATCCTCATGATCTTTCTTTTATTCCTAAAAATGATCGACCCAAACCATACATTTATTAGCCTGTGTAGGTTACAAATAAATCCATAGTCAAGATTAAACAAAAAAAAAACTCATATTTAATTAAGAAGATTTCAGTTACTGTCGCTTATACAGCAGGGATCTACAGTGAAACAGTATTTTCTTGTATTTGTATTTCTGGTTTAAAAAGGAGAAAGGAATATTTATTTAGGAGCACTTGAGCGAGATGAGATTTCTGTCTCAAAAATATATTATCTACTCAAAAAACTTTTGTTTGGGTAAATTTCACCGCATACTGCATTGTGAATAATGAGCACCTGCATTCATTAGCTATGGAAAAACTGTGGGACTGTGGTGGCCTAGTGGTTAAGGTACTGGACATTAGACCAGAAGATTCAGGGTTCAAATCTCACCTCAGCCACAGTTGGGTCCCTGAGCAAGGCCCTTAAGACCACAATTGCTTGGATTGTAAGATTAACTGTAAGTCACTCTGGTTAAAAAAAATCTTTCTTAAAAATGTCTTAATATATTCAAATAGAAATCATACAAGTACTTATACAAATAATTACAAAGTATGTTAAACTGGACCAGAGTGCCCCCATATTGTGTCCAGTAGGGTGTATGGTCACCCAAAAGTGCCAAAACACACTGACAGTAATCTAACATGGCAATATTATCAAATACTGTCAGAATCAGAGTTCAGCATTGCTAAGTAACCCCTTATTGCCAGTTTCTCCCAGCATGACTGACAAACATTTCCATCCACATGCAAAAATACAACCAAAAACACTGCAGTGCTGAAAATGATCAACGACCCAAATAATACCTGATCTGGGCCGGTCCTGACCATTAGAGAACAGAGTGAAGGGGACTAACAGAGCATGGAGAGAAACAGATGGACTACAGCCTGTAATAATAAAACTACAAAGTGCTTCTGTATGGGAAGTGGAACTGATCAATGGACAGTGCGTAAAGAAAGACTGTGTAGGTAATAAACCATTCAAGGAGCGTAAACAGATCAATGCATACACACATAAAGCCCGATTAAAATACTAAGAAAATAATAAAATAACTTACTTTCGTGCGTACATGAGCAGAGCGAAGCTGACCAGAATAACCAGCAGGTACACATTAGTAGCTTCATTCCAGGCCTCATGCACTGAATAATCTACAGTTTCTTCATTCGCCATCACCCCCAAACCTCCCATTACAAACTGACCAACAAGTTTTAATTGCTCTAATGATCCAAAGAAATCGCTTTATCTTAATAATAATAATAATAATAATAATAATAACGACGATTAATATTATTATAACTACTCTACCCAAACAAACCCAGTCCCGAAGCCGTGATAAACAACGTCTGTTTTCAAAATAAAAGTCTCCAGCACCCTTTATGCACCCTATTGCGTCCGTATTACGTTCTGTGAGACCGGACATCAAAATGGTCACAGTAGTTTAAATTTATATATATATATATATATATTACTTTGTACTTTGTACTATAGGAGGAAACCTGAGTAAACCCACACAGACACGTATTAGTAGTATGTATAAAATAAAATAAAATACAAAGTGCAAATACACAATATTAACAAACAGAAAACTCAAATAAATAATATATAACGGATATATTATTATTATTATTAGTATTATGATTATTATTCTTATTAGAATACAGTCACGGATGCTTGTTAT
>JAUZST010004702.1:0-16110 GCA_034779995.1 Parotocinclus haroldoi | reverse complement strand
GTGTGTGTGTGTGTGTGTACACAAACACACAAACACAGTTCTAGGAAGTATGGTGGAGCAAATTAACACATTCGGACCAATCAGAGTTAACTGGGCTCTGGACATGATGGTCCTGGGTTCAAATCCCACCTCTGTCAAGCTGCCACAGTTGGGTCCTTAAGCAAGACCCTTAAGCCACCATTGCTTGAATTGTTAAGACTGTACGAGTTATAAGTCGCTCTAGATAAGGGCGTCTGCGGTAAATGTAATTTTGAGCTCTTTTGACACAAAATTCCTCTCAATCTGTCAACAAAACTCATCATCATCATCATCATCATCATCAGCGTTTATAGAAAGTCAGTGACATACTTAATGGTCTCATACAAATTTGACTGCTCTAGGTTGTTTCAATCGCACTTAAAAGTCTGGGACAAATATGTCCCTTGGTCCTCAAAGAGTTAAGGACTCACTAGCATATAAGCATTTAAACCAGACCTTATTTCGGTGCGCAGTATACCATTAATAGCTATAAATTCATACAGCAGTATGTTTGTTGTTAATCTAACCAATGAATGATTTGTTTTGTAAATCTCTGACATGAACATCAGTTACTGGCATTGAGATTCCAGCTCGATCTGGCACAGATGCTAACAGCTGCGGTTAAACATCATCATTACGTTTTACTGTCATCCTGCAGCCATTCCAAGCAAAAACATACTTCGTCCTCAACTCGCACCAGCATGACAGCATGCCATTAATTTCACTCTTGGAAATAAACGACGATCCACACGTGGCGCTCGCTTCGGCCTACGATTTGTCCCCCTTTTAGCAGCAGCTATTTTCGGGAGCGTCATTCCTTTCCCTGGCACTGATGAGGTAGGCTAATGATTAAATATGGAAGCGCTACATATTCCTCAGACAGTAACTGAAATATGAATCGTCTACACGACGAGCAGCTAATCACTCTGCTAGCGCCGCTGACGGTGGATTTACACGGATTTCTGCGAGGTCAGTATATAGGAGCAAGTTGGACACCAATTCACCAACATCTCTTTCTTTCTTATAGTCAGTGGCTTTCAAAACCTTAAAAACGCTGAAAGCAATTTTGCTCCCTTAATTCCAGTCTCTCTATAATTATGGTATTTAAATTCCATCCATTATCTTCTACTTAACCCACACGGGGTCGCGAGCCAGCCAGTGCCTACCCGGTAACTCTGGGCGCAAGGGCGGGAACAACCCTAGACGGGGCGCCGATCCATCGTAAATCACACGCACACAGTCACACACTAAGGGCCACGTTGGAAAGACCAATTAACATGCATGTCTTTTGACTGTAGGAGGAAACCGCAGTAAACCCACAAAGACGCAGACACAGAAAGGACCCAGCCTAGTTGTGTGTACACACACGCCAATGCCTTTGGACTGGGGGAGGAAACCAGAGTACCCAGAGTAAACCCACGCAGAAAACATGCAGATTCCACACAGAAAGGACCCATGCCACCCCCCGGAATTGAACCTGGGACCTTCTAATTATGGTATCTTCCAACACCTAATCAGATACTGAAAACGCAACGTTATTTTAATATTTATTTGCTAACTTTTGCCAGTGACAAAACGTCACTGACCAGTGTTGGCATAGCAACGCAGTTTGAAAACACGGGGCATGAGATAACAGCTTGTGTGTGCTGTTTCTAATAAAAGTACCTAATGCTTGTGTATGTTTACTTTTTTATGTCACATAAGCATCAATGGCTATTTGTTAAAGCAATATTAAAGGGCACATGGAATGCGAAATTTGCCTGCTTCTCCATTTCCAGTTGGGGCTCTACTGTGCCTTTTAACCCTCCAAGTGTAAAAAGAAAACGTCCATTTGCTTTCTGTCAGTCAGTTCAAAGATCTAGGTGTCACGGATCACATCTGTTTCTAGGAGCCGTTTCAATTTCTCCCTTATTATTGCATCACATTAAGGGGCATCGTCCCTCACGGGTCAGCCTCCACCCAAGTCTCGTCCACTCTCTGGTTGAAGAAAATCAGTGTCTTAACATGCTTAAGGTTCCATCACACCTTCGAAGAAATCAAGAAACTGAGATTCTCTGGTCATATCTCCAAAATGACACGGTCAGTTAAAAAAAAAAGGAAACAGCGTCGTCTTACTTAAAGGTTTCAACCAAACCAAACTGTGTACCGTGTATCCTCAGAGACACGAGCTTGGCTCGGCCGGATCTTCCACATAAGATAAAGGGAAAAACATCAAGGCTTTTCGCCTTCCTGGCACCCAGTTGGTGGAACGAACTAAGTACCGAATGGCTAAGCTCAAGCAACGACTGAAAATTTCTCTTCACTCAGCACGTACGTAAAGACCAAAAACGCCAATAAAAAAAACCCCAAACAATTTCTTGTGCGTTTTTGCTGAATTTACCTGCACCAGGTTCTCCCAGGTTCTGGTTGGATTGTGTTCTTGAGCTATTGCTTTATTTGTACTAACGTAAGGTTTCGTCTGCTAAAAACAAATGAGATACAAAGAACTTCTAAAAGTCACTCTCTGTAACGCTACCTGCTAAATGCTGTGAGTGCAAATGCAAGGTGCTAGCAGAGGTATTCATAACGAACACAGATTTCAAACGAACAGGGAAAAGATCACTTCAGACAAGAGGTTTAAATAGCAGTGATGTGATTAAGAATTCTAAGGAAAAGTGTGATGAATCAATCCACCAGCATGATACAAGGGAGAAAATGACACAAAATTACCTGTTTTTTAGCTGCAGATCACCAACTCTAAAGATATCAAGCAAGAGATGTGAACTCGCAAACGGGTAGCGATGAAAAAATGATTCATTGTGTTATATTTGCCAAATAAATACAACGTTAATCTCAAAACAGTGATAAATCTTTTGGTTTTTTAGCTCCCCCAAGAATTTGTATTTTGTTGCAACACTGGTGTTAACAGCTGCGATAAATTGGCATCATATCAAATTAAAGCCAGTGTTCCGCTCTAGTGCCAGCTAGCCCTGATACAAATCCTCCCATACACAGGAAGTGATTTGCTCTTTTCAGACCTAATAGATTACAGAGATATGTGGAAATATGCAAACAACACAAAGTGATAGCCAGAGATGTGCAGAGCTGAACATTTTGCATAAAGATACAGCACCAGTCAAACAAGAACCCATATTAAGACCACAGCACGTCTCCTGTGCTTCACAATAGCCCCAGTTCATCTTCTTGTCACATGAATAGCTTCACAGCGCTGAGAAGCCCCAATTGGGCCTGTTTCGAGTTTCAATGTCCTCTCCGTAACTGTGCGGGTTTACTCCGAGTACTCCGCTTTCCTCACATATTCCAAAGACGTTTGTTTCCAAAATTGCCCTTAGTGTGAGTGTAGATTCCCTACGATGGATTGCTGCCTTGTCTAGGCTTGTTCCTGCCTTACACACCGTGTTGCCGGCCTTCCTGTGACCCTGACATGACTTCAATAGGTATCACGTTGGGCGCAGTCACATTTGCCAAGTAATTTTTTTTTAACCATAGCAGAAACCAAGGGATCACAGACAAATCCTCCGAGTGCCAACATCCAATCACTCTGGCTTCTCCAACCATGCAGTATCCCAATCAATGGGATGCTAAGTTGACCCTTGGAGAAAGGGGAAAAGGCCAAAATATGCAAAAGCTCACAAAAATTTGACTGAAAGTCAGTGGAATTATGGAGTACTACGTCGTGACGAATCCAAGGCAGAAATTCTTGAGTCCAACTGCCAAAAATGTTATGCGTGGTCATAATCCTATTGCTGAAACACCAAATCTAATGGTGGCCTAAGACTTTTGAACGGTATATACACAGTTAAATTCAGGATCTGCTCAGACCAGTATCTAACAAACAGATTATAATTTTATATTAGGACCAGTCAGACTAGTGTCAAACAGATTCAGACTGGTGCTGAAGATAAACGGATCAATTCAGGATTTGTTTATCTGAGCTCTCAATCTAAACAGAAAATTTCAAGATGCGTTCAGGCTAGTGTCGGGTAGAAACAGATCACTTCAAGAAAATTAGCACTATAATCATACATATTATTTTAGGATCTGTTTAGACCAGTGCCAGGTATAAACAGATCATTCCAGGATCTGTTCAGACCAGCGATAGATATAAACGGATCATTCTAGGATCTGTTCAGACTAGCCTCTGGTTAAAAACGGACCATTTCAGGACCTTTTAGACCAGTGTCTTAAGATCGACCCAGAATCTATCTAGGATCTATACAGACCAGCATAATTCCAGATATGGAAAACACATATCTGTATATATAAAAATAGACTAAATGCATAACAAAAGACACACAAACCCGCGAACATTGCCAATTGCAAAACCACTTTAGACATCAGAATTTCAGTAGCACATAGGAAAATGGTCCAGATCGGGACAGAAAATCAATTCACGCTGATTAAAAACCATGTGAAGGCAACGCAAGATCCAAGCAACCAGTGTTAGTAAGGCTACACACTGCTCACAAATATTAGGGAATATTTCATTGTGGTATATTTATTCATGAAATATCCCCTAATTTTAGCGAGCAGTACATTAGGAAGAATTGGCACTTGAGATGTGTTTATTTACGATTCCAATATATTACCGCACTTAGCAAGGAAAGGGTGTCCAAGTTTTAAATCTAATTTTAATACCAACTTACACGACGACACTGAAAGTGTATCCTCATAATACATGGTGAAATATGTACTTACACATTAGTAAAGTAATTACTTACTACATAGTAAGGTTAAATGAGTTTAATTCAGCACAGTTATTTAGATTTGGTTCATCAGGTTCAGTCAGTGAGAGATATTTCGGACCATATTGTGGTTGTTTGGTGATGAAAAGCGCCATCATGACGCTCGGCTCCATCTGTCTATTGTACTACCGAAGCTACTGACGTTAGCTCCCGTTACCGTTCACAAAACCACTATTCACACAAATACAAGCTCGCGCAAATAAGGCATGGCTCCCTTCTCCCGTTTTGTACCCATTACACCTGGAGAAGTGTCTGTGCATCCAGAGTTTTTGGAGGTCGCGTTTAAAAGGCGCGCTAGCCGAACCCCCGATTCATCTCCCGTTTAAGCACATGCACGTTCCTTCCAACCACAAGCCAACTTTCGGCTAACGTTTATCTTACCTTGCGGCTCGCTTTCCAGCCGATAAGCAGCAAATACGGCGAGACTAGGAATGCGTCCTGAACTGTATCACACCATGCGAAAGTTTAGGTTAAAAACATATACAGAGCGTTATCGGGTCTCGGCAGGCCTCGGGAACTCCGTGTTTCGTCCTCTACCCTGTGGTTCTGCCACCGCTGCTCCCGCTGCTGTTCAACATAGGACTGGGAGTCGATGCCCCAAAAAGAACCGATTCCTCGATTCCATACCAATCTGCTATACGGTCGATTCGTTTGAACGAGTCGGCTCACGTGATCTATGTCTGGAGTCGATTCTACGGAGCGCAATTGATTAGGATCCACAAAATCAACTTCACTACTAAGTATAAGAATTAGGAGCACTTAAGGAGTAATTAGGAGCAGTAAAATATAGCCTCCTTCTTGTGAGCAGTGTAGTTTGTCCGAATACTACGATAAACAATCCAAATAAGTGAAATAATGAAATTCTGTAAACACTGGATACTAATTGGACACAAGGTCACTATACTGAAAGACTGAAGCTCTTAGGTATCACAACAAGCCAGCGTCTGAAACCAGCGTTTCCTGAGGACCTTGGGTTCGAATCCCACAACAGGCTTGCAATATGATAGCAACAATGTGTGCCTTCTGCAATGAGTAAATTCCAGGATAGGCTAAAGAACTACCCCACCCTCTGTGATCCTGTTCAGGGTTCTCAGGCATAACTAATTTATGAATAATAAATAACTACTCTATGGTATTAAATGTTGTAATTTAGTCCCTCCGTTTCATCTCCGTATGTCCTGGTGCCTGCAGCATGTTCTTCCCAGTGAGGTCCGTACCATGTAAACCCTGGATAGCTCTCTAGTACATCACAGAACCAGCTACTGGAAAAAGCAGTGACAGAATTCATGGGTGAGGTTTACAGTGTAATAGTCGGCCCTCTGACCATGTGAACTGTGGTGGCCTAGTGATTAAGGCACTGGACTATGGACCAGAAGGTCTAGGGTTCAAATCTCATCTCTGCCAAGCTACCACAGTTGGTTACTTGAGCAAGGCCCTAAACCCACAATTGCTTGAATTGTAAGACTGTATGAATTACCGATTCAGGAGCTTTTGGTTTTCTAGCAATTTGTTTATTTATTTTATAATGTTTTAAAAAAAATAATTTTTATTTTTAATTCACAATTTTGAATGAATGGCTATTTAAATACACATGTTGGGGCAACAGACATAGGGCAAACAATTCCCCCCAACACATGGGAGTACACAAAGTAAACCTACATGGACATGGTGGAGTCTAAATAGGGTTGGCATCGAACCGGAGATCTTTGTCGCTGTGAGAAAAGCCAGCATGGAACGAGTAAATAGGACAGGGGCAACAATTTGAACAATGAAGTTCTTTACTAATGATAAATATGACGCTATTGGCAAGTTGCCAATGTAATTGGAGTAATGCATTTTAAAGCATGTGCTTAAGTTAAATAATAAATATCACACCTTTGTGGATGATTTTTTTCCCACAGTAGCACCTCTGCTCATGCAATATTACTTATTATTACAACCTGGATCCAAGCAGTCCGAGAATTAACAACACCAAACAGCGCTACAAAAAAGAGATGCTTTAAATACATCAAGTAGGGAAAAGAGTGTGGGAAGTCAAACAAGTACAAAAACATGGGTATTACTGCCATACTGGAAGAGCAGACCACAATACAGATATGTATCATTTAATGACCACCTTAGGTTCTGTGACGTTGCCCGGACGTTACCATAGTCACACAACTCTTTAGATACTATATACTGCACATAGTACTTCATTCATACATTATCTTTCCCTTAATCCACCCGGGGTCATGTGCCAGCCTGGCAACTCTGGGTGCAAGGACAGGAACAACCCTAGGCAGGGCACCAATCCATCATAGGCCGCTCGCTCACACACGCACACACGGGCCACTTTAAAGACCAATTAACCTAACACACACACACGTTTGGACTGTGGGAGGAAACTGGAGTACCCGGAGTAAACCCACGCAGACACAGGAAGGACATGCAGACTCCACACAGAAAAGATCCAGGCCGCTCCACCCTAGGATTGAACCCAGGACCTTCTTGCTATGAGGCAGCGGTGCATGCGGTGTAGTTCATGTTTCTCTACATATAATGTTCTTTAATGGCCAGGGCCCCACAGGACCAGCACAGATCAGGTATTATTTTGGATGATGGATCATTCTCAGCACTCCAGTGACACTGATGTTGTGGTCGTGTGTTAGCGTGTGTTGTGCTGCTATGAATGGATGAGACACAGCAATGGTTCTTTAGATTTTAAACACCTCAGTGTCAATACTGAACTGAAAATAGTCCACCAACCGAAAGCATCCTGTAGGCAGCATCCTGTGAGCACTGATGAAGGATTAGAGGATGACTAACACAAACTGCACAACAACACAAGAGCTGCTGTCTCTGAATTCACATCTACAAGGCAGAGTGCTAAGATGTGTTTAATAAAGTGCATGTTGAACACAGTGTTTAAACTCTAACGGTTTCTAATACTGATGTGTCTGATCCACATCGTTGTCACTGCAGTGCTGAGAATGGTGGTCCTGTGGGGGTCGTAACCATTAAAAGTTCAGAATGGACTTAAAAGAATCAGAATGGACTACAGCCATGATCAAATGGACAAAGAGCGTAGAAACAAGACGTTGTACCTAATAAAGTGATTTGTGTATTAATGGAATATTAATGTCTGTATTAATGCCACTGTAGTCAGTTTATACAGAATACATTATCACAAATATTATGCAAATTCCACATATTGAATTGAATTCCCACTTTTTTGCTTAGAAACTATATATATATATATTCATATTCAAAGCTTAACATCATGATGTCATTTACCAATGTCAATACACAATTAACAGCGTAACCAATCTTGATTTGGTGTAAACGGGACACTTGAAGATTACCCACCTTACTGAGGGTGAGAGAGAATGAGTGACTTATCCAAGCAAATGCCCTGTCATTTCCTGTTAATGATGCAAAATGGACTCGAAAACACATAATTCACTTTAGCTTAAACAAGGCTTCCACTGACTTAACTATATATACATAGAAAAGATAACCGTAATAAGGTGTTTTATTTTCCTTTCCATTTTAACTTAGGCCAAAAAGATTTGCTGATTCACGCAAGTGTAAAAGCTGAAACCCACATCAAAGCTCCTTCATCAAAAAAGATCCTTGAAATTCCCTTTCTGAATTCCCCTCAGGTGACCAAAATTTCCTCAGCTTTGTTCTGTTTTTAAAACAATGGCTTATGATGATATGCGCCTCATTCCTGGTCAGTGTAGTAAATGGAGCAAGAATGCATTGCACACCGAAATGTGGCTTTGTGAGGGCAGAAAATAGTACTCTGAAGTCTCAACTTTTCAAAACCCACATGAAAAGGTGATGGTCAAAGTGGAATTAGTGTACTGAGGAGGGACTGACCGACAGGTTGCCTGAACATACTCACTTTATTCCCCTTAACAGGAAGCACACAATGACCTCAATGTTGGCAGAGGTAGACGGAGATAGGTGGACGCTTGTAGAAACTGGACAGTGTGACTGAAACTGGGTGTTTTTTTTATGTAAACATGAAACCATCCCACTCTCTCTCCCTCTCTCGCGCTCTCTCAATCACCCACAATGAATAGCGCAGGCTTTGGCAGAGAAAACAATCTTTCAATCAACTTCCTCCTCATCTTAATGGAAATCAAATAGATCACTGTACGTATTAGCATTTTTATCATGAAATCCTTATTACTGTCATCTGAGTTAGTCTCACCATAGCTTCTGTTCAGCAGTGTGGCCACAAGCCACTAATTAGAACCGTCCACCATTTTGTGAACCTTCAGCATTTGTTGACTCCAAACACAAGGCCGCCCATACGCTTCCTGTTTTCTCATATAGACACTTAGTCAGCGAGGAGTCAGCCAGGCATCTGGTAGGGAGAAGAATGACTTGGGCACATTATTAATGCAGATAGCAAGCAGAAGAGAAAACAATAGGCTCTTTCAAGCCTGATCTTGCTGCCGTGCAGCCTTAAGGAATAGTTAAATGACCTATCGTATATATGGAGTCACAGTGATAGGGATGTGTCTCTTTATTTATATTTTTGTACATTTTGCCACAAATCTAATCTCAAATAAACCATAACATTTCTGGTACTAATATGGAATTATATTTAAATATTTAATCATCCTGCAGGGACCTGTGATGGACTGGCATCTTGTCATCTGCACCCATTCAATTATGGCATATAGAATTGATATACATTTAGTCAAATCTCTGGTATTTTTTTACTGATCAGATTTTAAATATTTATTGCCATAATATGAAATCCCTCAGCATCAGGTGACGAGTGCTGGAGTATGTTGCCTAACTTTTTCACATATGCAGTGGAGCAGCACAGTGTAACAGTTAGCAGCTTCACAGACCCAGTTATGAGTTTGCATGTTGTCCCCATGTCTGTGTGGGTTTCCTTTAGCATTCCAAAGACATGCATTAATGTCAGGTGCCATCGATAAAGTGGCCCAGTGTGAGTGAGCGTGCGTGCGTGCGTGCGTGCGTGCGTGCGTGCGTGCGTGCGTGTGTGTGTGTGTGAGAAAGAGAGAGATAAGTTCCCTGAAATGAACTGGTGGGCTGTCCCTGTGCTGCTGGATATGCCCTGGCTAAGCCAACACTGAATTGGACTAAGTGGTTATAGAAAATGAATGAATGATGGTGATGATAACATATGTCATAAGTATTTTTAAAATTCGGCTTTTACTTACTTAAAGTTATTTAATCCTCATTTCCTTTGATTGTAAATTAGGTTTAGCTTTAGACTTTTTTAATATGTATTTTTATTTTATTTTATTTTGTCTAATACGTAAAATGTCTGAGAATATTATAATTTGATTCTTAATAATAAAGGACAGATTTTAATATCATACAAATAATTTATATAGTCAAAATGTTCAAAAATAGTACAAAAAGTCAATGGTTAAAAAAAGCACTACAAATAATTCAAAAAACAAATCGTTTAAAAAACAAACAAATAAAAAAAAAAATGAGCTCAATTGACATGAGCTCACGGCTCGTGACCTCATTCAAGGCATATTTCATTTCAGAGATCAAGAACGTAACCAGGCTTTTAGGAGGCAAGATGACAGGAAGCAGAATCCTATTTTAAGCATTCTCACACTAAAAATAGTTACATTCATTTGCTGTCTTTTTTCAGCAAGGGGAGCAGCTGAAAGGAAGGAGTGTGGGCTTTTGGGGGTATGAAAAGATTGCGTGGGGGAACGTCACCCTCTTCTGTGATTTAATGATGAATCACACCGAGAACCTTAAGCCTTCAGGAAAGTCCCTCAGGCATACAGTGGAGGTCTAGTGAACTAAACCAGGAGGTAGCAGTCCACCAAGGGAGGGGTTGCAAAGGACACACGCACAAACACAGACACACAGACACACACACACAGGAATGGGATCCAACCCCAGAGATATCAGGACATAGATGAGGTCATTCCAATGTAGACACTGTAGATTTACACAGGGTTCCTTTGTAAGGTGACCCCATATAAAAGCTAACTATAGAAAATTTGTTGAATAAAATACCTGAGGAAAGAATATAAAGTGTCTGCTGCACAGTTTATTCAACTATCACTCATAACGAAAATATAAGGGCAGCATTTGATGGTGTCAGGGTTAGTGTCTCAAGTCTTTTTATTTTTGTGCTTCTTAAAGAATGCCAGCATCACCTCAGGCTGTTCATTTAGTTCTTATATTTAACTTTTTGTAAAGCTGCTTTATCTATTGCAAAAAACAGATATAAATAAATTGAACTGGAGACTGGATACCATAAAACCTCAGAGAAAACACGGAACTAGGAACTTAACCATTTATGGTATGGTCCAGTGTTAGACGGTTGGATAAAAGTACAAAATACCAGATTTGCTTAGACATTCTATCATGTTTGTCTCAACCAACAACATTTACCGTTTGAGTATAATGGTTATATTATAATATTTGCGCAATAATATCTATATGGCTATATGATAATATTTGCGTAATAATAACTAAACCTTTGTTTGATTAAATTCAGTTACTGTTTTTACGAATCTCTTAACATGATTTAAGTCAAAGTTCTCTTCATAGTACAGGCAAACATCACATTTATTGCCCATGGTCATTACAGGCTACAGATGCATTGGACGGAGATACTTTGTAGGTATGCATCATAAAGCAAAATTAAACAAATTTAACAAATAGGTAACTTAGAGGAACTGTGGATATTTCTCTATGATGCTTGGAAAAACATTGCAGCCGATTTCCTAGCAAAACCGCATCACAGTGCACCTAAGAAGACTGCCACAGATTTAAATAATAATAATAATAACAACACTACATTTTATTTCAAAGGCGCCTTTCTGTCACTCAAGGACACCGTACACAGAGTTCAAATGACCAACATTGTGATGAGTGTCTCTTTATTTATATTTTTGTACATTTGGCACAAACTAAATCTTAAATAAACCATACATTTTCTGGTACTAATATGGAATTATAGTTAAATATTTAATCATCCTGCAGGGACCTGTGATGGACTGGCATCCTGTCATCTGCACCCATTCAATTATGGCATATAGAACTGATATACATTTAGTCAAATCTCTGGTATTTTTTTTACTGATCAGATTTTAAATATAGAGGCAAACATCACATTTATAACCTGTGGATATTTCACCATGATGCTTGGAAAAACATTGTAGTAGAACCGCATCACAGTGCACCTAAGAAGACAGATTTAAAAGGTAAATTGTGGTCCTGTAGACTCTTGATTTAACATCAGTGCAAAACGTGATAGATTTGTGATGAGACGTACCCTGAGAAAAGAAAATCAGAAAATTAAACTACGGACCTCACAAAAAGGGTGTGGCCCATAACACCAAGTTGCCACATAACTCCACCATGACTACACTGTTCATTTCGCAGGATGAAAATGGAAGAGAGGGGGAAAGAAAGATATCAGTATCCACCAATCTAAAAAAAATGAAGTGACTCATCATAGAAAAAGCATTAATGCTGCCTGGTCTCAATTCAGAGAAGAAGATGAAAGAGTGTGTGGGGGGGGATGAAGTTGAGAGCGCAACTTCAGACCCCCCAGCAACAATGTGGCGCCTTTGAACGACTCATACCACACACAGACACACACATGCATGGCCGCCTGTCTGGCTTCACAGAAGAGAATGGAGGGAGGGTGAAGGTGTGGGAAATTTGAAAAAGACCCATGCAGAATGTTTCAAACCGAGAGTCAGAGACACCGTAGATATGAGCTGGGACTGTTCAGCCCGAAGGAATAAAAGACAGAGCGCGTGTTGTTCAGGGGTTTGTTTTTTTATTACAGTTTCCCATGCTTCTACAATCACATTCTGTGAATATTTACTACTTTAATATTAAACATCTTAGGAAAAAAAAGTTCCTCAAACAAAATGGAGAATCCATTGTTGGCCAGATTCTACTGTAAACACCTACAGCAGAACTGAGAGAGATAGAGTTTTGTTTCAAGTAGGCTATTTCAGAGAGGAAAATGGTATAATTACATATGGCATGGCAAAAGAACACCTGTGACTTTGTGACACTTTGAATGTGGATCTCAGTACCACTGAGACAGCAGGTGAAATGCTGAAACTGGCACCTCCAAACTGTATCTGAATTGCACACAGTTATTACTAGAGCAGGCTAAAACTGACAGAAAGTTAAGGCAATGGTGGAACCATTAAATGACAAGCTTAGCACTGAACGTGCGTCACATTGTTTTAGTCACTGGGTCCCTGAATATTTTCTACACAAAGAACTCTTAGTTATATTGTTTATTATTGTTCCAATGAAATATATTTGAAACTTTTTTGTGTAGACAACATGCAGTTCAGAGCATAAGAATATAACAACAAAAGAATGATTGTCCTATGATCAGAACTTCAGGGCTAGACTATAACTAGCTATGGTGTCAGAGTGAGATGCAGTGCTATCATCCTGTCTTCCCCATCGATCAACCAGTCACTATCCACTGTTAGACATCTGTAAGCTTGTAAGCTCATGTTCGTAGAACAGTGTAGGTAGAGCTGTTGCAGTTTCTGTTGATGTACCAAATTAAGTTTCCTATCCTGAAACATGACAGTTGGTTTCACATGTTAGAGGATGCACATGCTACCCTGCACGTTCCAAGGTTGTGTGCTGTAAAGGGATTTGGGAGATTGGCCTAGTGTAAATTGGTTAAGGAAATGGGATCAAAAGTTTGGTTATTTGACATTATATTCAACGCATTTTTCATCCCCTTTTCCTGGTACATTTCTTGTTATATTAGTCGTTACACAACTGAATAGTCATTCGGTGAATACAGTTGGCAAGTGGCAATTAGTAAAATAAATAAAAATCTCTCTGGCTACATGTCACTTAAGAAGCACAGCGCTAGATCAACTTGGAACAGAAAGAAATTGTGCCACCATGACCTAAGTCAGCACTGTAAATCTGGCAACTTAAAACTCTAAGCACACATATACACACAACCGGAAACACACCCATTCCTGGAATACACCTCAGCACAACCCAGGGCTGTCTCACTGCAGTGGCCGGTCAACTTGCAGCACAAGCATCTGTCCCCAGACAGCAAAGGGAGGACATGACTGTTTTCCTTTTAATACGTCTTCTTCACTTGCAAAATGAAATATCCCCTAATTTTTTGAGCAGTACATTTGGGCTTTCATTAGGTGAAAACCAAAAGCTGCGTAAGAGTAAGTGAGAATCAAAAACACCTGCTATTTACCTAATTGAACTAAAATGACTGATAGGTCTATGAGGAAGATACAAATGAGAAAACGAGGGAATGACTGATAAAGAATCAGGCAAAAAGTGGTGACATGGCGCTGCCCCTTGCAACGCTTGTCCTACACCCACCGTCCTTCCCATGCTCCATGCTCATAATCTGAATCACCCGTCTGTGTCTGACATCATCAGGTCACAGGAAATGACACAACAACCCAACCATCCACCCGGCCACATAGCGTCTGGACCCAAATGAAGTCGTCCTGGATCAGGCCTCGGTCGCCCAGACCAGCATCGTACAGTTGGGTTCAGCTCTGTTCCACACACACACACAATGTATGGTGGATAAACAGTGGCATACATGGGACATTAACCACAAAGCTGCCTTGCGGCAAAATACAGAGAGCTCGAAGAACTGTTTAATAGAAATGCTGTTCCAGGAGAAGTTTTAAAAGCCATTCGAAGATCAGACTGTTTGTTACCCAGTGTTCCTTGTAGTGGGAATAAGCAACACTTCACCAAAAAGCTCTTTCCAGTTATGGTGGCACTTAAAAGA
Source organism: Parotocinclus haroldoi (assembly GCA_034779995.1). Classification (NCBI taxonomy): domain Eukaryota; kingdom Metazoa; phylum Chordata; class Actinopteri; order Siluriformes; family Loricariidae; genus Parotocinclus; species Parotocinclus haroldoi. The sequence goes on along the minus strand of JAUZST010004702.1, from coordinate 1,572 downwards.
GATGCTCTTAAACAGATTGGGTAGGATTAAGTTTAGATCTACAACGCCAGTCCAAAGTTTGGACACACCTACCCTTTAGACGGTTATAAAACTATCTAAAATAATAGTTAAGACATCATAACTATGAAATAACACAGTTTATTAACCCCTTTGAAATGACCTGAATTCATTCTTCATTCATTCATTCTTAACATAGGATCTAGTATTTCTTTAAGTCAGACAATATTAATAGACAAATAAAACCTGCCTGAACTAATAAGAGAACAATTAAACTTTCATTGGCTCTACAATATGTACGGATTAATCATACACTGCATATAGTGGATAATATAATGCATTCAATCAGCTGTATATGTATACATTTGCACAACCCTAAACCAGAATCCTGCCTATTGTACTGGACGCTTTTGACTGTCAACTCGGATGTGCAGGATGACATATAAAACAATCTGCATTTACAGCAACTCCTTTTGTATGAAGTGTAAATTGGAAAATGTGCGTTTGCTTCTTTGGCCACAATGGGGATAAAAACATGGGCACGTTATAATGACAGCCCAAAATACTCACAAAAGAATAGCTTCGTATTCATTCCACAAACAGAGCCTAAAACAGTTGAATTGTAGAAAAAGTTTTTTAAGATCCGAATTTAAGATCCTAAACAACACTTTCCTATTTGTATTTATCACAGCATTTGCACTTGTTGTTCCAAGGTGCTGAGCTTCACATTAAATGTATTCACATTCACTGCAAATTAATTTCTACCAATTGAGGTGTTTTTGAGACAGCAACTAATAATAAAATCAACTAAACAATCTGATTATTGGGTTGGAGATCAGATTAGAAACTTTGAGCATATTATATAACAATGCACTACAGTAAATAAATGGCACTTTAAGAAACATAAAAAAAATAAAAATATATTTATACAATACTTTTACAAGGACAAGTGAATAGAATAATAGTTAAACAAGGACCTAGTATAAATACGTATCTAGTAACATCTGTAACTGAAATGATTAAATGAAATCATTTAAAAATAACATAATCACATACCCCAAGGCTGCAATCTGAGAACCACTAAAGCAGAGCATTTTCCAGACCTCATTCACAAGTACCTATGAGCACCTTTTATTATTTTACTTTCCTTGACTCATCGCACTCTACTAATCAGCTCACTAAGAAGACTAATGTAAGGTTAACATGGGTGTGTGAGCATGAAAAGTGTAATGTTTAAAAGTGCAGGGCCAATTCAGGACAGAGAAGAATTGTACTAAAGGAACTTTGATGCAACTTTAATATATATATATATATATACATACACACACACATATACATATACATACACACACACACACACAAGTCTACACATACACATGCATAGGTAGCTCACAAAATTTAGGGGCTATTACAAAGTGAAATATACCATCATTGTATATGAGCGGTAAAATATATAGTGTTCATATATGCATATAGTATATATAGTTTATATATAGTGCTCACTCTCTCACACACACACACACACACACACACACACACACACACACACACACACACACACACACACACACACAC
>JAUZST010004701.1:0-16110 GCA_034779995.1 Parotocinclus haroldoi | reverse complement strand
GTATCTATATACTGTGTATCTACACACACACAGACACACACACAAAACCTACACACTGTATATGTGCGTGTGTTTAAACAAAGTTACTGGGGAAAGGAGCAATTCAATGAAAGAAGAGAAACATAGACATGGTTGAGTCCTCTCACCTGCTGGGAGTACCCACAGAAGAACTGGTACAGGAACTGAGGTAAGATAAAGCAAAGGTTCTACAAACAATAACACAGACAGTGTCAGTATCTCATCATCTTAAATAATAAAGAAAAATCAAACGTCTATTACTCGGTTACAGTCACTGCACACACCTTGTAGAAAAAGTACTGCACTAGATGGGCGATGCGGACATAGTAGAGATGGCCATGTGCTAGCAGAAGTTTCTTTAAGTGTTTTAGTTTAGGAATGGCATAGTCGCTGTTCCTCACTGCCTGCCGCCCCTCTTTACCCTTTATTCCTACGTCACAAATATGAAATGTTATGCAAAGAACCTGACAGGTAACCTGTCCTGTAAACTGACAGTTATACATAGACATACACTAAATAATGTGAGCAGGCATAAAATGTTAAAAAGAGGTGCACCTTTTCAATTCCAAGCAGACTTTCTTCACAACTGTATTTGCACATTCTCGTGTGCCTTAGAGTATTAGCGGTGTAGCGGTACACAGAGGTCACCACTTGGTTAACACCGCGGTTAGATCATTACAGTTTGAAATAAATTTGGATTATTTTGTTTATTTAAAAGTTGCTTTCAGCATCAATATATATTATAATATCTAAAAAAAAAAACCGACACAATGTTAAAACAGAGTTATATCAAAACTAGTCATAAATATTCAGACTGGGTTTCCAGTTGAATTCACGCAGCTTAAATCTGATGCTGTGCAACAGTCTTAGGTCACTATTAGATTTGTTGTTTTAGCAAAGATATAAGAACCATAAACAGTGGGAGGAAAAATATTTGATACACCGCTGCTTTTGCAAGTTTTGCCATCTACAAAGAATGTCATTTTTCAAAAGAAAAACAGAACTTAATATTTGGCACAGAAACCTTTGCCATTTACAGAGGTCAGATGTTTCCTGTAGTTCTTGACCATGATTTTGGTCCTCTCCTCCATACAGATCTTCTCCAGATCTTTCAGGTTTCGGGGCTGTCACTGGGCAACCTTAAGTTTTAGTTCCCATCAAAGATTTTCTATTGGGTTCAGGTCTGGAGATTGGATAGGCCACTCCAGGACCTTGAAACGTTTCTTACGGAGCCACTTCTTAGTTGCGCTGGGTGTGTGGTTCAGGCTATTGTCATGCTGGAAGACCCAGCCATGATCCATCTTCAATGCTCTTGCTGAGGAAAGGATGTTGTTGGACAAAATCCCACGATACATGACCTCATCTATCCTCCCTTCAATACAGTACAGTTGTCCTGCCCCCTTTGCAGAAAAGCACCCCCCAAAGTATGATTTTGCACCCCATTGCTTCATGGTTGGGATGGCATTCCTGGGGTTGTTCTCATCCTTCTTCCTCCATGGACTGGAGTCCATAGCAAAAAGCTCTATTTTGGTCTCATCTGACCAGATGACCTTCTCCCATGTCCCCTCTGGATCATCCAGATGGTCATTGGTTAACTTCAAATGGGTCTGGACATTTGCTGGAGTGAGCAGGGGGACCTTGAGTTCCCTGCTGAATTTTAATCTATGTGGGCATAGTGTGTCCCATGTAGTTCAGGTGTCTTTTATACAGGTAATGAGTTCCAGCAGGTGCAATTAATACAGGTGCAGAATAGAAGAGCTTCTTAAAGAAATACTAACACGTCAGCGAGAGCTAGAATTCTTGATGGTTGATAGGTGATCAAATACTTAGTACATGCCATAAAATGCAATTTATGATTATGAAAAATCATGCATTGTGACTTTGTGGATTTTTTTTTTATTCTGTCTCTCACAGTTGAAGTGTACCTACAATAATAATAACAGAACTCTCTATTCTTTATAGGTGGGAAAACAAATATTATTTTCCCCACTGTGTATGGTCTACAGAAGACGAACCATGTTCATCGAGTTAGCCACTTTTTATTGAGAGTGTACATTCCTAGACACATTCTCAGGTTGTCACTAGACTAGGTTTAATAGCAAATATTGCAAATTGGGCACAGAGCGTCATGTTGCTCCATCAAAGAAATACATGAAAACGAGAACTTACCTATCCCAACGTGAGCCTCCAGGATCATACTGACATCATTTGCTCCATCACCAATTGACAAGGTGATTGGAGATCCTTTGGAATTCTTCACCATTTTTACTATCTGTAAAGTAAATTGCCTATGTTATGTTCAGGATACTTTCTCTTGTAATTACAATGTTTTTCCCTTCTTCCCTGTGTCTGTGTCTAACATCTCAAAGCATCTTTACAATTTTAGATTATCTTCTAATATCTAGGGCCAAACCCAAATTGATCAAGCCTAGGGTGACATGCAGAACCTGAGCTTTTTGCAGTGGTGCCATGCGACAGCAAAGCACGGCTGCGCAGTTCTGGCAGATTTGCAGGAAGAGGCTCTTGTAGCGGCTAGAGTTTGCATCTGGTGTTGGGTTCAATATTAACGACAGCGTTGCACCATCTATGATGAAGCCATACTCCTGATTTGCACTGGACCAGCTTCTGAAAAGAACGTACAAGAGATTTTCAGTTCAAAAGGACAACAAATCTCATATGGTATCTTTTAGCAACGCTTAAAAAAATACCCAAATATATACATTCGCTTTGTGCCACCGGTTATGTGCCAAGTAATTATCAAATGCATATTTACAATGGCACTGAGGAATAATTTTGATTAGTTTGACAACTTTGCCACGACATATTCTGATGCAAAAATGTAACAATACGCATAGATAAAATAAGGCGCATTCTGTTTATCTATTGCAGTTGCGCTGTTTTAACACCAGAGGTCATCGATGTAACCACACTGGCATACCATAAATCAAGCCATAAGGACAGGGAGATCAGTTGTTCTGAATTTAGACTGTGAACACTTAAAAAGTCTCCATGATCTGCCTTAACAAAGAGATCATGCTAACCATCGTACTAAAACATTTGACTATTTCTGCTGGAAATGTTATTATGGGATCTACTCAATAGTCCTGTTTAGATTTCCAAGCACGACTCAAAATATAATAGCCCAGGTGCTTAGGGCATATACTGTCCTCAATCGACTGTGAACAGCCAGAAGCTTTAGTGACTTAAAAAAAGTCATCTTCAATTTTTGCATAATTAAAATATCGTCAATATTCTCCAAAACATACAAAGACATGATTGGAGACACTAAGTTTGGTCGACCACCTAAAAAGGAAACTTTCGTGCGAGACCTGCACATGGGTGCAAGAGTGTGAGAAAACAAGTACGTGTTAGAAAGGTTAACATTTTGGCTGGCCACAGATATGATACCCAACAAAACGATGGACAAATACAGTATTATTGAAGCACCTTCAATAAATAGTTGATCCTTGTTACCAGTTCAAAGTCACAGGCATAATTATGATGTACGAAAAATGCAGAGAGATGATGGTGTTGTGTGATGTGTTTTAACACTGTGTGTTCAGACGCTGCTGTGGACTGCAGATGTTTTCATACAGAATGCTGACCTAGTGAGTCCAGCTTTGTTGGTTCCAACATCCTGCACTGCCCTCTTGTGGTAGTCCAACAGCAGCTCATGTAGTCTCTCCTCGCGCTTCCTTCCTCCTTCTTCCAGCGTTCGGACCGTCAGCTCCAGCAGCTCTGTGCCCCTGCGGAACAGGCGGCACGCGTAGCACGTGGACTTGGCCGTCTCCATTTTGTCCCCGGTGAGCACCCACACTTTAATCCCAGCTCCTTGCAGTGCCTCCATTGTCTCTGCAGCCTCTTCCTGCAATCTGAGAGTCAGTGAGGTAAACGTTTACATTAGTTCAGATTGGGTACTGTGATTCACAGGACACACTGACTAGTGCGGTAACATATTCACTGCTCTTTATGTTACTCTCAAATATTACCATTTCAAAACAGTTATTGTAACTTTACATCTTTTTCTGAAATATGTTCTTATTTCACTGGTTCAGCGTTGTGTTGGCTCCCACATTAGATCAAACACTGACCTGTCCTCTACTGCAGTAGCTCCGATTAGACTCATGTCTGTCTCCACTTGATTATACACCTCCAAGAGTTTCTCTTCACGATCCTGCAGAGCCAGTCGAGCGTTCTTTAACCTAGCGTCTGCTTCGGCAAACTCCTCAGGATTCAGCTCTTTATAGGCTACACACAGAGTCCTGTAGCCTTCCTAGACACACAGAAATGCCCATGTTGGTCTTATGATCATTCTGAGGGACCTTGAATAAACTGTATATAAACAAACCCTAAAACTTAACCTAACTAATGGCAAGTCTTGCTTAAAATTTTGAATCCAAAACCTTGACATGGAACCTAATCCCTGAAACAATACACTAAACAAAAGTTATTTTAACAACAGACAAATACACAATTTACTCTCAGTTCATGTTGCAACTTTTCAATGTTTCAATAGGACACTTATTTACCAATTTAAATCTCTGTTTGCAGTAATATCTTTTAAGTAAGGGAATACGTTTTTTTTTAATTAATCAAGAACATGTACATTGTATTTCATATGGCATTGTTAGGTCATTGTTTTAATAGACGATTACTGTCATTTTAGATAATAAGCATTCACAAGGACAATACAAAAAAATAGTGGAGAAAATACAAAAAAAACTACATTACAACTTGCAGTTCATAAACTGGGACTGGCTAAACAATTTATGATGAGAGATAATTCAGTGAGAGTAGGGCTATTTATGAAAATGAAAAATGTATGAAAAGATATAAACAAAAAGATGACATGTGCATTACATTTTTGAAAGTATGTACACATTTTGTCCACACAAACAAGATAACGATACCTGGTAATAAATACTCTTGTTAAATGCAATGGAATTAGGCATTACTTTTTTATTAATAAAAGAGCGCAGCAGAAACAGAGCACTAATAACTTAAATTAATGTTCATGCGTGTCATTTATTATTATAAGTTTTATCAGTTGCTTTAAGTTTCTAAGTTTTCTTTAATTTCCAAATAAAATAAAAAACAAGTCAAAATAAATAAAATAGTCTGCCTCACATACTTCAGTCTATGAGTTCAGTTTAAGAAACATAAGGTTATCCAAGAAAAGGAAACACGGAAAACAGACCATTCACACTCATTTGTTATATCTCCAGAGATTAAAATAGATACACAGTGTTACACAGTGGTGAATAATAACAGGTCAGCTAGCCAATAGCTGCTTTTAATGATATCATTTAAATGTGACACTATGACAGAGTAGATAACTTTCTCTTTCAAAATTAAGCAACATTGCTTATTAGAAAAACAATCAAACAAAAAAAATTTTTTACACTGTGTCTGTGTTTATGTCCTGCAGCACTATGGTTCTGGTTAAAACATGCTGCCATTTACTTGACTGAAAATGTAAAAATATAAATAATAATATGCTTTACAAAGTAATAGTTTCTTATTTAAAGTAGAAAATACACACACCAGTGGTGTTTGGAGAGCTATATTAATCTCTCTTTAAACGGCTTAAACAAGGTTACACGTGACAAATTCTCATGAGAACGTTATATATATAAATATCACCCAACCAAATGTGTTGATATATATAAATATCACCCAACCAAATGTGTTGATATATAAATATCACCCAACCAAATGTCTTGATATATGTAAATATCACCCAACCAAATGTCTTGATATATATAAATATCACAAAACCAAATGTCTTGATATATGTAAATATCACCCAACCAAATGTCTTGACTATCTTGAAATGACTATTATTGTTATTATAGATGCCTTTGGTCCTCAGTGAGTTAAATACCTACACCCATCACAACACTGCCTGGTACAGAATGTAAAAGCACCACTACACTAAAAACATCCTGATAAGTGAGAGATTGGTTACCGTAGCATTGCGCTCAACATGTATGCGGATTCTGTCCACCTCCTCTGATCTAACTCTGGGGAAGATTGAGGAATCTGCTCCTTTGCAAAAAAGTAGCGTCTCACCTAAACATAGAAAGAATAAAACAAACATAGCACTGAATCAGGTGTCACAAAGCTATGTAGAATGCATATGGTATTCTAATACATCCTGTATTACATACATGAAAATCTTTCGTTTTGCATTTCTCAAATATTTATACACTATTACCATCATTGCTACTATTGATTCTAAAATACATCTTCAATAAAACAACTGGAGTGAGAAGTAAAATATTTGGAGGAAGAAAAGTTTTGAATTTTATTTTTTTACAATAAATGTCTCTGTTAATGTTAATAAATGTGTTAAATAAATATTCATTTATTATTATTAAATATATTCATAATTTATGTATTATTTATTAGTATTTGGCATGTTTTCCCTTTTGCTGTAATGACAGCATGGACTTGAGCTGGTATGGACTATTTTGTTGAGATTTTGTGCTTTGGGTCAGGATGTGTATTTGCAATAAATGTGAGAATATATAAATATATTAAAATTATATGGCTTTATACTAGGGAACTTTTGCTCCCTGATGTATTTACTGGAATGAATAATACCCTAATTAGGTCTTGGTACAGTGATCATTTTTCATTATCTCTTATCCTTTAACCCCTTCACAATCAAATAAAATAACATAATATAAGTTAAAATAAAACACATAAAACACGCACTCTCTCACACAGTCTCTACTGTCACACTGTCAGTCAACAAGCTAAACACACCTGATTACTACAGTGTTGTGTGTGTTTTCAGGTTCAGTATATTCAGTGTGAATTGAGACCAGTAGGATTTTGAACCAAACTACGAGAGCAAATCCACTGGCTTAGGCCACTAGAGCGCAATGGAGGGCAAAATCTCTTGTTGCAGAGGTATTATATATGCTTCTCACAAAAGTGAGTACACACCTCACATTTTTTTTTCACACTGAAATTTTGTATATGAATTTTTTTAACCTCTAATACTTCAAAAACAATTCATCCTAAAAAAATTCAGTGGCAAAAATTTATCCTAAAAAACTGTATGTCGCTCTCATGACGACACTGACTCTTTGGCTCCCTACTCTCCCAACCTATGAACTTGCCTTCCATTTTTCACCCCCCCCCAGTTGCATCGAGACGGGTCTGTGTAAGCGTTGACCACATCCGCTGCTATTAAGCCGGATGGCTGCTCGCTGTTGCTTGATTTTTTATTTTCAATTAAGTATTAGAGGTACAAAAAATTCATATACAAAATTTCAATGTGAAAAAAGACGCACATTTAAATAAATTCAAAGGCTTTTAAAATTCAAAGTCTGATGAGACAGATTTGCTTCTATACACCCCTAAGTGAAAATGGCCAAATTGTGCCCAATTAGCCATTTCCCCTGCCCGGTATCATGTTACTGCTCTCATACCTGTCAGTGGACGTTTAACATGGCAAAGAACTCTCTGAGGATCTGTAAAAAAGACTTGTTGCTCTATAAAAAGATAGGAATGGGAGCTGCAGCACAGTGGCCAAGAACATACAGCGGTTTAACCAGACAGAACTCAAAACAGGCCTCTCTTAAAGGGTCGGGTCGACTGTCGGTGCTCAGACCATATACCATACACTGTTATCAAATTGGTTTGCATAGCTATTCTCCTAGAAGCCTCTTCTAAAGATGCTGCACAAGAAAGCCCACAAACCGTTTGCTGAAGACAAGCAAACTAATGACATGGATTACTGGAACCTCAGAGGAGTACAGTGAGCACAAAAAAATACTCCTTAGCACATAATCACATATAATGTTATTTGATGAAAGACTAGCCACAGAGAATGGGCAAAGGGATTGAGGAAAAAACAGAAACAACAAGCAGCCATCCAGTATATAGCAGCTGAGGTAGGCAGCATGCACAACAGATTGTGTCGAGCGTGTTTCTTGTTCTATTAGATTTAAGTGCTGCATTTGACACTATAGATCATGATTTCTTGAATAGGCTAGAAAACAATATAGGCATTAAGGGACTGGCACTTTCTTGGTTTAAATCCTATCTGGCTGACTGGTACCGATTTGTTTATGTAAATAATCAACGCTCTAAGCTCTCAAAAGTGAAGAATGGTGTCTCTCAGGTGTCTGCGCTTGGCTCATTATTATTCTTCCTGTACATGCTTCCTTTAGGCTCAATTATTCGTAAGCATAGCATTAGTTTTCACTGCTATGCAGATTATAAACAGCTTCTTCAGATCATTATCAGCTGATCCAAATGACAGCCTTACAATCAGTAAACTTGGGAATTGTGTTAAGTTAAAAACTGGATGTAATTTAACTTCCTTTTACTTTACTCAGATAAAACTGAGGTTTTATTAGTGTGACCCAGGACTGTGAAAGACAGGTTGGCCACATCTATCTTAAAACTAGACGGCTGTACGGTAACGCTCAGGAGGTGTTACATTTGATACGGATCTCTTCCTTTATGTGCACAGTAGCATCACATGAATTGCTTTCTTTCAGTTACGTAATCTTGCCAATTTATTATCTTAGAAAGATAATTTCTTTTCAAGATGCAGAGAAACTGGTTTATACATTTATAACCTCAAGGATAAAATTCACACACACACACCTGCATATGCCACTTTACTTCTGATGTCACTATCGGTAAATATACATACACAGACTATACTTCATACAGTAATATTTCACTGCTACCATAATAACCTTTTTATACTTAATGTGTATTTATGTTGACATTATGTTAAATGTTGAACCATGGGTCTGAGAGTAAAGTAATTTCAAGAGTGTGTATGTCCTAAACATATTGCAGATTTGACAATAAAGTTGACTTTGACAATACTCACCATCTCTTTGGAATGTCCATATGTAAAGGTATTTAGGTTTGAGATATTAATGTATTGGATATTGTTCAATATTTGGTTGAAAATGCTGAAACTCTTTGAACAAAGGTTGCAGTGCTACTGCTTAAGCACTCTACCTAGTACTAACTATAGCACCCTCACATATTCCATATTACCAAATTCAGACATGGCCTTTGGGCCTATTTGTTTACAGCATGGCAGGAAGCACAGAATGATGAAATTAGAAATTTAGTAAAGTTGCGGTGGATGTAATGGCATTACTGTTAAAGCGATTAGCACCAGGCACTTTCCATTTTGTGCCATGGGCTTCCCTATAATTGTCAGCAATGGTAAAGAAAGACAGTCAATTACTGTGAGTGAATAAACGCTAAAGTACAAGTGTATACTGCTTAACTAACAAAGTCCACCTCCTTCATATCTTATCAATTTTAAATCACAATGACCAGGGTGGACCAAAAAACCCTTAAAATCCATCGTTTCTGACCTTGGTGAAAGTCCAGAAGTTAAATGAGATAGCTGACAAAATATGGGCTTACCCAATTTGTTCCTGACAATGACACTCATTCTTCGGCGCACAGGGTCAAAGTTGAGCACATGAAGTAACTCGTATCTGCAATATCAAACAACAAAACAACAGAGATTTGTCATAACACTGTTGCTACGAACTTATTTCTCAGTATGGAAAACAGTACTTACACTTCAACTTCACTTTGCCTGTTTCTTATTTTCATAGCTTTACTCTCCAAACCCAAGAAAGTGAATCCGTATCTGAGCAGAAAATAAATGGTATTATGTTAAACGTTATTATTTAAAGTCCCTTTCCTTCATTTTTTTGCATTTTGTTTAAGGCCTTGTGCTAAAATAAAAAAAACCCAAGCATTATATGATTAATACCCCATAACGAGTATGTGAAAATAGGATTTTAGATTTTTTTTTTTTGCAAATGTATTAAAATAAAACATACGTTTCAGAGCCTTTGCTATGACATGAAATTTTAATGAAATCTCCATAAGACTCCCAAATCTCTTGATCATCTTTGGAATGTTCCTATACCTTGATTTGTTTTCACGGCTAACAATGTGTATCAGAGCAAAAACCAAGTCATGATAAGGAAAGAAGTGAACAGGAAATACAGGATCGTGTGAAGGCATTTATCTGGAGATGGCTACAATAACATTTCTGCTGCACTGAGACTTCACAATAGCACAGTGGCAGAAGTTTGGAACAATCAGGATGTAATTAAGGTATAAGGGACTACAGACAAGCATTGTGGTGGGAATGTCATGGTTTGGGGCTGCATGGGTGCTACCGGCTGTGGGGAGCTACAGTCCAGGGACTTTGTAAGAGAGGTGACAAAGAACCCAATGGTCACTCTGACTGAGTTCCAAAGATCCTGTGTGTCGATGGAAGAAACCTCCAGAAGATCAACCATCACTGCAGTGCTCTACCAGTCTGGACTTTATGGGTTGTGTGCGTTCAATCTTGATTTCATCTGACCAGAGAATCTTGAATCTCAGTCTCTGCAAACACCAGGTGGGCTTTCATGTGTTTTAATGAACTGCCATAAACATCAGATTGGCAGAGTATTGCAGTGATAATGCATTGAGGCACACTCTCATTAATAAGCACACATGAGAATGAGACCTCGTGGTTGAGAATGATAACTCATGCTTTCACATGGTTGCCAAAATGTGGTGTGAACAACATATTCTGCTTTTAAGCTGAAATAAAAAAGAAAAGTAAAAAAAAATGTAAAGAGAATAGTTAAAGACAAAGTTTCCATGGTTTAAAAGGAATTTGTTCTGTTGTGTCATTTTAAACTTCTCTGGTGTCCATGAGTCCACAGACTATGATAAATGGATTTTGTCAAAACTATTGTTAAATAACATGTTCTTACACCTCACCATATGCCTACCTTCAGTAAATGCATACGTAATCCATTCAAATAAGCTATAAACAGTCAGAGCGGGTTGCTGAGAATGTTTTGAGCCGAGCTGATTGGCAACAAAAATATATGGGCAAAGGTCGTTTACACAAGGTGCAGGCTATGATCTGGCATGACATACTTATTGGCTCCTTTAACAAGTGCAACTTCATCTGGTGACGAGGCAATGTAGTCCATCTGCTCAACCTGCCGGGGCCGCCCTCCATCCAGGCCATCCACCTGATCATGGTCAGTCTCATCTGACCCTGCCTCTTTCACCTGTACTGTGTGACAAAGGCACAGAGCTCGCAGGAAAAGCTCCTCCTTATTCTGGAAAAACAGGAAAAGAGAGAAATTCAGAGTGAGAATTTATTTTAATTGAGAGAAAGAATGTAATGTGGGTTTTTTTTACCAGAAAATTTAAGAACTCCAGTTTCAAATGTTTCCCAAAAACCTTCTTAGTCTCCCAAATTATGAATGAATTTAAGTAGATCACGCTTCTCATTATTATACCACAAAGGTGTCATTAGGAAAGTAATAATTATAATAACTAATAGAATGTAGATTGGAATGTAGATACCTATAAAAAAGAAAAACTATTTTTTTCCGTCCAAAGTAAAATCAGCACCTGGGCGTCACTTTCCAAAGCCATGCGTTTTAGGCTAAGTTTAGTCAAGTACTACTTATTTACTGGCTTAAATGTGTGTGCGCCCTATGATGTATTGGTCTAGGGTTGTTCCATTCTTGTGCCCTGTGCTACCAGCTAAGGACAGGCTTTACTGACTAGAATTAAGCAGATGATAAACGAATGATTTAGAAACCTTTTGTCGTTTTTGAGGTAGAACTGCACATGAATGCTAAGTTAAGAAGTACTTAGTGGGTAATGGGTCACAATATTTTTAAATTTACAAAACAACTTTAAGTGCTACACAAGTTATAATTATAAATATAACAATGTTCGTGAGTAAGAGGTTACAGTGCTCACCTATGCCTAGTTGTTCATTCATTTTAGAACTCGCCTCATGTATAATTATGTACATGCTTATAGTTCTACACAAAACACTTGCTGAAATACCAACACAGCTGAAACTTAGGGAAAAAAAAAACAGTACTGTTCAATTCCTTGTTTAGTGATTGCCATTCTGATGATATGATATGAAAAAAAAAATATATAATACATAATATAATACATATAATGCATAATACATAATATAAATTCACATATGCATTTGCGTTATTTGTCGAAAACTAAGTTGCATTAAACCAGACCACATATTTCCCAGTCCTCAAGACTACTGGTAAGCCTGTGTCCACTGTAGCCTCAGATTATTGTTCTTGTCTGTCAAAGATTAAATGTGATGTGGGCTTCCACTGTTGTAGCCCATCTGCCACAAGGAAATATGTACTTCAGTGCATCAATCCCCTTATACAATGGCTGGCTTACGTATATGCAAACCATAATCATGGAAAAAGTAAGACCTACTGTTAAAAGGTTGGCACCTACATTGGCACTTTTCTCTTTAAAAAATAATATTTAAACATGAACGAATGGGAATTTAAGCATGTAACTTGGAACCGTTTTCGATAATGTTATCACTAAATAATAGCCTTATCATACAAGGTTTCAGATAACATTTAAATACTCATTTTACCACCTTGCAAAATGTAGAGTCCCATATTATTACGTACATGCTTTAAATGATTTTTTTCCGCAAACACTTATTGGCTGATTATTCTGGTAAACTAGAGCAAAAAGTATAGCTCAAGCTTTGAAAATGTAGTCCTTGGAAAGCGATTTGGATGATAATATAATCATTGTTTGATGCAGCCATATTGTGCTAGCAATTACATTTTATGTACAAATGACAGGTATATGAGTACTCACTCCGCCAGCCCTTTGGTGCAGTTTGTTCACTGGACCATCAATCACACAAAACCCATCCAGTTCACTTCTGTAGTCTGTATATTTATACTGGAAGCCGTCTATACAGCACTCGATGAACTCCATGTTGTTTTGGGTCAGTGTGCCTGTCTTGTCTGTGAAAACGTACTCCACCTGCAAAGTACGCACAATGACAATTACAAAACAAGGCTGTAATCACAACCTCCACATTATTACACAGTCTAACAACAACGACAAATTTAAATCCTTGACCAAAGGCAATTATAAATGAGTTAAACGAAGCAGCTGTGCCTCACAATGTAAAAAGCAACCGAATAGAGCTGTAACACCGATGTCCATTTCGCTATGGCATCCAAACAGATCACATTTTAGTGCTCTAGACAGTCTGAATTTGTGAGTTAACTGATACTATCAGCTGGGAATTCACTAAATGTTAAAGCATACTGCCCTTTGACAGCTTAAAAGATCTTATCAGATCAGCTTATAGGCAAGGTTTCAAATGAAGCAAATCAACTCCTTTCCAACTGATGCACAATACATTTAAAGCCACAAGCAACATCAACATATATTGATGGGAGTAAAACACATGCCTCATTAACCTTCTTATTTGATCCAAAGTACAATAATGCAATGAAAAAGAGACTAATCCCAGTCAGGGTCGCAGAAATGTGTGTGCCCAGCTGGTGACACAGGGCACAAGGCAGGAATAACTCTAGACAGGGCACAGATCCATTGTAATCATAATGCCTCACGTATTACCGAAATTCTGGGTAGAACCTGTTCATCTGCTCACCTGTCCAAGCTCCTCATTGAGGTCTGAGGTATTGACCAGTGCACCCTCTTTAATTTCTGGGTCAAAGAAATCTTTATCCCAGGTTATAAAGAAAGAACCCAGGAATTTCTGCATCTCCACAGTGACGTACATGGATACAGGGATGATGAAGTTGAAGAGCACCATGAAGGAAAGGAAGTCTGTAAACATCTTCAGATACTACACAAGGAAAAAAAATATATAATAAACCAACCAAATTAATACTGCAAACTTTGTTTTCTAATACTTTTCACTTCTAACAATTAATATTTTGACTCATAGTGGTAATAAAGTGGGTTCAGTAAAAACTAACAATGTTATATTATTAAACCATCTAACATTTTATTGTGGCCTCATAACTAGAGTGGCAATACTGAGTGAAATCCAGAAACATGTTATAACAGTTTGACAGAGATTACAGTTTAGCTAATCCCTTCTTCAAACGCTTAATTTTTAGAACTTTAGATATGGCTTGTTAGAGGTGCCAAATACAGTGGAGACTCAAATGTCTGAGGACACTACCGCAAAGGCTTCTGTCGTGCATTTATCTCTGATTAAAAACTATATTTTTCATTACAAATTATATAACTTCAATAAGAAATCATGTGAATATGACTGTCATGCACACACAGTCACCAGATCTAAAACAATACTTTATGGTCACCATTGAAGACACAAAGGAAGCCAAGTTCAATTCAATTCAAGCCATTCAATAACATATGTACTAGAACATTGTGAAATCAGGTTTGGATCATCATCAGATCATCAAATTTATGGTATGGGAACATACCAAATACAAATACATTTTTAAACTGACAGTTTTTAACTTTACCCAAATTGTTATGATTACTGTAATATATGATTATTTTTAAATTGGAGAAAAATATTCATTTTTCATCATTTTTACTACTGGTCTCAGACAAATAAATAGTTAATACAGAAAGAGACAAGAAACATTCCACAAATGGTTGGCATTTATAACAAAGGTTTCTCTTAACACTAACCAATGGAAAGTTAAATAATTCAAACTGAAGTGTTTCAACAATATACCTTTTTGGTCATTCGTAGAAGTATCACAACCTCCACATACATGCCTGCCTTGATCTTTACAGCACTTCTACTGAGAACGATACTCTGATTAATAACCTCAGAAGCTCAGAAGATTGACTTAATCTCAAGTAGCCTCTTCATTGATTCCTATGTGTCATAATCATTTGTTCACACCTTCTTTGCCTGACCTCACTTTCTTACAATAGGCTAATGGGGATTACTTGAGTTCATGGCTTACATGAGGGAAATTTTCAGGTAGAGGGTATGCGGTTGCAAGCTTGATATCAAAAACATATAACTGTATTATGATTTTGAACCTGGATACAGATCTTATGCTCAAGGCCAAATGGGAGGTGGAACTAGAGAAAGTATTGGACACTGGTGGTCAAGAGCCCTGTCTTGTGTCAACTCCTCTTCTTAATGTTCCAGACTTGGCCTAATGCAGCTGAAATTGGTTTATAGGGCTTATTACACCCAAGCTAGACTAGCAAAAATCTTTCTAAGTACTGATGCTGTTTGTCTACAGTGTGGCCCAGTTCCCAGCTGACCTTTTGCATATGTTCTGGTCTATAAATTGGACCAAGAACCCCTATGGGCAACTTTTAGTGATCCTGAGGTTGTCTCTGCATGTGCAGTTGGTTACTGTGATGGTTTATGTTATTAATAGCCAGATAACAAATTTTCTTGAGCTGGAAGTTAACTGTCCCACCTTCATACTCCCTGTGGTTAAAGGACATGGTCTTTCTTCTTAGTTAGCCTGAGGAGTTCTGTCAATAAACTGAGACATAAAAGCCTTTCATTACTTATTTAAAAAAAATCGGTTGAGGGGGTAGGGGAGGAGGAGGGGTTAAGCCTTTTATAGTATTATAATTATTAATTTTACCTCTAAAGAACCATTTATTTTATTGTACGTGTTTAATTACTTACAGCATGTGGTTAAATTATGTTTGTATGTCTCCCTTTGACTTTTATTTTAACATGGATGACTGAATAACTACTTGTTTTGTCTTACTTGCTGTTGAGTCTTCAATAAAAAATAAAGAAGAAGGAAAGTATTACAAATTTATTTCATTATTATTAATTATTATATACACGTGTAGTTGTTGTATTTTCCATCCATGGTATGCAACATTAATAGTTCAAGATTTAATGTTTCAATATAATAATAATAATAATATTTATCACCACCATTATGTGTAAACAATTTGTTATTTGGTTTATGAGAACAAAATCAATGCCTTATTTAGTGCAGCATTAAATGATTTGATATTAAGATGACACTAGTTGATTCGCGCACCCACATTTTGAACCAACGTGTCACCTCTGAGTCAAACAGTAACTCATTTTTCATACTGGTTCAACTGTTGTACATCATAAACCTATCCTCAAAACAGTGGATGAACAGTGGGAAATAAACACTGAACTTTGGGACAGTACATTTCCAATCATTTACATTTACATTTCCAGCATTTAGCAGACGCTCTTATCCAGAGCGACTTACAATTAATACAGTCTTACATTTT
>JAUZST010004700.1:0-41895 GCA_034779995.1 Parotocinclus haroldoi | reverse complement strand
AAATGGTAGGAAGAAACCTCGGGAGGAACCAAGACTCAACAGGGGACCCGACCTCCATAGGTGGCCTAGATGTTCAATCACCTACCATTAACAACAGAGGATACGGGGCGTATATTATTTCTCATATTTATATTTAATGAGGGCAAGCGGGTACTTAAGAGAGGAACCGTCGCCCTCATTACTCTAAAGAGACAACGACGCGAACATGCGCCTTCCAAAAAAAATCCCACATGATCATTGTTCTCGGAAAACCACCACAGCGGAGCAACAATCCCCCCTTTCATGTGGTTCCAGTTCCAGTCTGTGGTCTGTTCTGACGTTCTCAAGCCGCACAACACCTGCAGTGCGTTAAAAGAAACACAACAGAGCGGCGCAAAGCCACAAATCAATCCGGATCATCATTAACGCATTAACAGGACGTTCAATCTGCAGATCTGATGCTGAGCAAACCGGAGTCTCAGCTCTGATCTGTCAGGAGATCCAGTAAAGGAGATCCAGTGAGCCTGTTTGGCAGGCTAAGCACTACAGCACTGTGCAAAAGTATTAGGCCGCCATTAGGAGGACGGTCGTAAAGGAAAGTCCTAACGCAACACGAAAAAGCAGCTGAATATTCGGATTGCACCTCATCATCAACGTTCAAACATCAAAGCTTTGGCGTGTGCAAGAGCACCATTATATTTAGAAGGTCCATCTACTTACACGTCACGTTTAAATCAGTTATTGTTAATTGTTCGTAATATTACTGCAGTCGAATCTGGTTAATGGGGCCACATCGGGACGCGATCGTTTTGGTCCTAATAACCGGCTGGTCCGATTAATCGAACATGCCGGGATGTAATAAAGTTCTTATTCAATTCCAGTCACCGTATGAAGAACTTATCCAGTGGGATCTGTTACCTTCTCTTGACGGACTGCACTTGAACAAAATAAAGAAAGGGGTGGGCGTGGTCACCTCCCGCTAAGTTTGCTCTCATCAGCACAACTTTTCGGATTTCCTGACCTTTGATAAAAGCACCAATTCTCCCGGGGATCCCAAAAATCCTCCCATATCTCTCTGACCCGCTTTGTATCCGCTCTAAGTGGCGACTTGTGGCTTCTTTTTCTTATTCGCTCTCACCTTCTTTGGTCTTTAAACAGAATTTTGTTCCAAATAAGCGAATTAAATGACACGTATATAATAGGATTTGTTTCTTTACTTTAGGATTCGGTCCCAATAAACGGCTGCTCCCGTTATCCGGATTCGACTGTATTTTATGATTGCTATATTTAGCTACCTTATTCTAATTTAATTGAGTTATAGTTGTTTTGACTGCATTACATTAATAATAAAGCACCTTGACCTTAATGTAAAGCTCTGATACATTAACCACTAGGGGGGAAAGTTACATTTTAATCTAAAGCCTCACAGCATAGTGAAAACGCAGTGGCATAATTCATGCTTGCTAGCTTAATTTCCTGTAAGGTGATCAATCATTATTATTACGTATGCACGTACTTACTGTTCTGTTAATAAAGCCACACAAACAGAACCCAAACTGAGTTATAATCCAGCAGCCTACCAACAACAGAGAGGAATTTTAACACCCTGTCCTATTCCAAATACTGCTGACAACGTACCCTTCAGCAAACTACGACCTTTCTTCTCTTGAAACCTTTCAGTGTGCTTGGTTCCTGAAAGTTTGTGAACCATTCAGAATGTATATGTTTCTGCATTGATTAGATCGACAGCAGCATCCAAAAGTCTGAGTATATAACGAGACTCCAGTTAAACAGTTGACATCCAGATAAATCCAGTTAAAATTAATTACCTTTAAATAAATAATTTGTTAGAGATTTTGCCAGATCTATTACCCCTGACTTAAATTGTTTATCTTAGCAAGAAATAGCAAATCATATTCCACCATTTAATGTTTAATTACGCTACCCTGTTCATTCAAGTACGTATTTCGTAGTTTGTCCGATCAAAATGAGGTTCGGGAGGCACATCGGTGGTAAAGTTGATCTGTAAATGAAACATGAATAATTAAATCAGGAGGACTATGAAAGAGAAACAATGGAGCACTAGAGTTTCACGGGTTCACAATCAGTTTTCTGCATTTTTTTTTTTCGTCTCAGGCCACTAATAATTTTCAATTCTCTCTTGATAATACAGTTGTTAATTTTCCGGGCAGTCAAAGCAGAGGGATTAGACTTTGTCCAATGTGTAACACATGGCAGCTTTCAGCAGCACTGGAAAGAGACGGCCTACAACATGTTCCACTTTGTGACACTCTATGTGGTCCCTCTGCTTGTCATGAGCTTCTGCTACACACACATTCTGGTCGAGATCAACCGCCAGATGCACAGAAGCAAGGACAAAGGTATGTGGCTCTTCTGATATTATCATTTCATTGATATGTCTTGTGCCATGTTTGGTGTACTTACTTTAAATGTCTTCCTAGCTGGAGAGCCGTGCTTAAGACGTAGTGGGACCAATGTGATTCCAAAAGCTCGTATGAAGACCCTGAAAATGACCGTTGTCATCGTTGCGTCCTTCGTGATTTGTTGGACGCCGTACTACCTCCTTGGAATTTGGTACTGGTTCCAGCCACAGATGTTGCATGTGATCCCTGAATACGTGCACCATGCGTTTTTTGTTTTTGGAAACCTTAACACATGTTGTGATCCAGTCATATACGGTTTATTCACGCCATCATTCAGGGCGGACTTGTCGAGATATTTATGCTGGAGAAATCGGGATGCGTCGTCTTTGCAGCAGTTTTCTGGTCGCAGAAGAGAAGCCAGTGGGGAAGCAGAGTCAGATTTCGGCAGTAGTGAACAACCCAGTGGACAGCAGACACAAATGATTTGAAGATAGTTGCCGAATTTTTTTGTCTTGTTATTTTTCCCTGTGAAGTGTGTGGATATTTGGTTTTATTTAGAGTGGCCAAATGAACACGCATTAATACGCGTTAACAGTAACTGCTGGAAGAATATGGTCTTTAGACCTAGCTAATTCAAGTACCGGTTTAACCAAAGGTACGTTTCACACCAGGGCAGTAGGAGCCAGAACTTAGGATCCAAAATCTTCCAACAATAAACCTCATATGAAGCGAATTGATTGGTTGTGATCTAATCTCCCACTCCTTAGACCCTTTCTGCTGGGTCCACCAGCAAAGAAAATCTGTTTTAGACTTTAGCTTGCTTTTATTTATCTAGGATGGTGAGTTGGATCTATATAATATTTAAAACGTCATGAGCACAGCCATGAGCGAGGACTACTTAAGTACAGAGATGCTCCTGAGCTCTTGCACACGATTTTGGAAATAATTCGTTGAACTATATCATCATTCAGAATATAGCAGTGCATTTTCAAAAGTATAAACAGACATGAATACCTGACATTGGCAGTGACAGATGGGGTGACCGAAGATGGAAGCATATTGCATTATCACTATACGTATGGGATTATTGCTGCAAAACTAGTATGTGCCAAATTAATTAATTGGAAAACATCTGGTAGCTGATTTTTACAAAAAAAATCACTATTCGGATCAGGGGTTTAAAGCACGCATAAAAATATGCAAAATAAGACTTCTTGTAAGACTTGCTAAGTGTAGAGAAGGACGCAGTTAAACGTAATGAAAATGAGATTTACGTATATTCGCTGTTATATTTTATGAAGGGGGGGGGGTTTGATCCAGTTGATCATCGCACTTGAAAAGGATTAATAACTACGCTTGATGATGACCGTAGTTTGTCGTTTAAGTGATAATTTGCATCCTTATGCGAGATACGGTCCAGTTTGTTATCCTTTAATACAATAGTCCTCTCCTTCTGAGCTGTGAGTGTTGTTGCGCTTGAATTGATCTTTTGCCGTCAAACCAAGCACAGCTACCAGAGTCTGTATTCATTTTGAATCAGCTATGAAGATCAAATGCCAGCATGCGCATTTTCTGGGCCATTATATCCTCGTCCTTAGGTGTTGACTACTGTGTTGAACTGAAGGGAGTCGCTAAATGGCTTGTCACAGTCAAGATGCTACAACGCAATGCTGCAAAAAAAAAAATGCATGTTAATATGCAGTGTGTTTTTGCATGAACTGTGGAAATGGTTTGCATTTACCAGGGTCTCTGTTATTTACATTCATAACCCTAGGTTGATATGGATGTCGCCGCCGTTACGCTTAACGACATATAGTGTAACTAAGGCCTAGCGAACTGTAACTAGAACCTATCAAGTGGTCTTTACGGACACGTTTGCTATTGTGTTGCTATATGCTGCCTATCTAACTGGAATAAAGTTAGTACGTTTTCCAGGAATTAAATTACCGAGCTTTTGTCATTGTGGCAACATGGACTGTTTGCATGTGAATCTCAACACACATGCAGCAAATCTCTGAGTGTTTACATAGTGCTGACAAGCCAGACAGTACTGTAGCAGTTGCAATCTAATCACATCAGGACACCAGCAGGACCATTGTTATCTTTGAGAAGTGTCAAGCTTAACATTAATGTGAATGAAAGCAGTCTTTGTCTCACACAAACACACACGTACAGTAATCAAAGCGTCTGCACTGGAAATAGGACAGTCATGCATTGAATAAGACAGACAGATGATGTCTGCATAGTAGTGATGACATGTTTACATTACTCTAAGTTATGTGGTAGTATCTCTGGGGAACATGCTTAGAATAATAGCTTATTACAAAACATTCTAGAGTTTAATCAGGGTCTGTTCATTCTACTCTCAGCAACTTAACAGCTCAGATAGACATGCGATTCTACTCTCGAAAAGCTAAGCTATGCTAAGCTCAGAAAGATTGCAGGGAAGATCAGTGAAGAGGGTATCACCGAGGGAGAGACAGAATAATTGTGACTCAGCGTTGTGAGGACGGAGTAGATCCTGAGCATTCACAACATTAACAACTTCCCTGTTTCAAAAAAGGAGGATAAACAGACGGAAGGCTCGGATCATTTCAGACCCCGAACACAAACCGGGTTTTATGTTTCCTTCTTTCTTTCCACAACTTAAAGAATTTCTTTCGTGATTTCCCCTCGCTTTCAGGCGCTCTGCTTTTAGAGCATCTTTCTTCCCAGTAAAGTTCCTTTAATCAGCTTACTTTGCTACCTCAAACGTTTCTGTTTTCAAAAATACTGTTTTCATGAGTCTCCTAGATCACCTTTCGTATTTCCTTCATTTTCTTTCGTGCGTATTTTTCCACTTTCTCACAAACATGAGCATCTCATATAAAGAAAACCAAATGCCAAATGTTAATCAGTTCTATTTATGCGTTACGTTACACAAGTCTAATATAGTTACAGCAAGCTGTCTCACAAATTGCACATTGTCCCCTTAAATTGCAGCTGAATTCATTATATTTCTATATATTTTTTTTAAATTAAACATTTTTAACACTCACTCAGTGCTTTTCCAAATGTCTAGTCATGAATGATGGCTACTCACTTTAGCGAAAGAGACCATAATGCCATTCAGACTACTCGGTCAAACTATTTTAAAAAAAAAAGAAACAGAATTTTTATCTCTTACATTCATCCAAATGTCAAAATGAAAATACAAATTTGCACTGTGTTGCTAAAACAAGAATGAATCCTTTTCAAAGTGTTGGTGTGAAGGGTGAAAGTACGCCTGCATGGCGTTGTGTTACAGCCACCCGACTCAAGCACAGCTCAAGATTATTATTCGTCTTCCTCTAGACTTCCTCTAAATTTCCTCCCACAGTCCAAAGACAGGTTAATTAAGTTAGGTTAATTGGTGTGACTAAGTGTACCTAGTGTGTGCCCCATGATGGATTGGCACCCTGTCTAGGGTTGTTCCTGTCTCACTGGTTGGGCACTGGCTCTCTCAATGAACGAACAACGCCGTTATAAGCTTATATATTATACTCGAACCTTGAAAATGTGAGTGACCAACCTAATTTCTTGAAAAATCAAATAGCGTTTGAGCAATGCATTTCCATGCAACACCTAGCAAGAATTTAAAACGAATGCCTGTCAGCAGACTAAACTGCTTAATGTTTTCTACCTACCTCCAATAATACGGACAAAATAATCACAGCTGAAACCACAAACAGCACTGAAAACCGGCCAAACGACAGTGCCCATTAATTGCTAAGGGATTGCACACTGCTAATTATGTGACTCAGAAGTGGGAGCATGGCAGACCCGTCCCTTTGGACTTTGGACAGGAAACTGGATAACAGTATGCTCAGTGTTTAAAATGTTAATAAAATTGGTGGTGTCTTGCTTATCAGTGGTTTGAATTTGCACGTGTTCATCCATTGGCATTCTTAGCAGTTTAACCAGAGACTGTTACGGTTTGTGCAGGACGGATTCCAGCCCAGAAGTTGGGTTAGCGCGAGTCGGAATAATAATGAAATAGGCTGTTGAGCGAATGGATTGTATGTGTGTGTTGGTGTTTTATTTAACATGCGGCCCAAGAGCGATCCGCCGGGAGCAGGATTCGAACTCGGGTCGCCGCCTTGCGAATACCTTCCGTGTATCAGCCCGTTATGTGCTTCCCGAACAGGGGAATTCAAAGGACAACCTAAGGAGCCGCCAAAACGTGGAACTCAAACAAAAGGAATAAATATAAAAGAGGGGAAAAGAAAACCCAAACACTGCGCTGCACTCAGCTGGCAGGTAATTTGTATATTTACTTTCTTCTATTTTATTATGAAAAAAAAAAAAATTAACCTTTATATATACACTCGAATCCTTTTCGTAGCGAAAAGGGCGTGGTGGCTAGCCCCACACCAAAAGGGGGAAGACAACGATTGGACGAGGCAACGTCGCGGGAATGCGAAACTCCCTGGCTATGCAGCCGAGGGGGAGAAAGCAAGCGAGCCAGAGAGAGGGAACGTAGCGAGACGGCACGCAGACAGAGGGCTAAAGTAGCGCCGCCACCCAACGTGGGGAAGGGCGCGAAGAAAGAGAGAAGAGAATCACACCATTAAGTCTTACTGTTTCCCTTAAATATTTAAATTACCTCAGGCATTTCACCCTACACCTCTAACCCTCTATGAGGCCTAGTGTTACCAGTATCCCTGTCTCTGTACCTGTGCAAGAGAGCACGAAAAGCTAAAGGTGTGACAAGGAGCACCGGTCTGGGTTCAGATTAAACAGAGCCTCAGCCAGGTGCTCCTCGTCGGCACTGATTGCCCCTTAGTGATCTGGGAGCTGCAGTTTTCTCCACTTTTGCCTGCGACCGCCTAGAGCGGCCTCTGCTGGTCGTTTGTGAAGTGGCACGATTCTCCCTGGTGGCCACAGCAGGAATCGGCCCACTCCTAACAGAGACGATCATACTTCTTGTTACTATGTGTTTGTGCTATCCCGTTCTTAATCACACCACATCCTACAATCACAAGAATCCTTAATAGGCACAACCATAAGGCCTTTACATTTACATATAGTGTAACTTTGTACACAACCATTTTGTATTGTTTATATTAGACAGGAAGGGATTTGAAAGCTTCTGGTGTCCATTTGCTCACAATAACGAAAGTCCCAAAATGTACCCCAGCTGTGACTTCTCTCCAAGAGGTGTCTTGCTGACTGTAGAAGAAATCTGAGTCCGGGGAACACGTCTTATACTTTATTTTTTACATTATCAGCAGATGTTATGATTGCAGAAAATAATTGTGCCTCCCACTGAGGACTCATTTTACAATCTACTTCGATATAATTCTACTACTACTAATTTAAATTGTATTATTGGTTTGTTATTTGGTCTAAATTGTTACTTACCTATAATTTCGCTATAATTTAATATACATCATAAGTATTTACTTATTTAACATTTAGGCTACTCGTGGAGGACGGGTCTCCTCTTGAGTCTTGGTTGGTCGAGGTTTCTTCCTTTTACTTTAAGGGAGATTTTCCTTTCCACTGTCACCCTAGGCTTGCTCATCTTGGGACTGGCCTTTTAAGATATAATGCTATAAGACTGTGAAGCTGCTTTGAGACAATGTTCAGTCTTCACCAGCCTGCTGGCCGATCAGTATTTGCTCTGAATCAGGACTTGCTGTGTAAATACCACAGTCATTAGCATTAACATGCTTAAAGCACAATGGGTAAGTCAGATAATCATTCCTGATTTGTACCGGTCACATCTCTTGTAGATGGGAGGGAAAATTTGAGAGTAAAATAGCTACTGATCATCATCAGACTGAAAGCAGGTTTGGGACAGATTCAGTTCTCATCAGCTTGTTACTGCCAAAACTTGTTGTAAATAGGACGGGACATAAATCGATTGATAGCTGCATTGCTGGGTTTGCCTGAGATTGTAGCATTGCAGCAACAGGACACTGGCCCCACCCCCTTTTTATCAGACTGTGATATCAGGACAAGTATGCATCTGCAGGGAAAGAGCCAATCAGAAATAATGTGACTATAGAAAATGTCTTTGCTGAAATTTTACTGTACGATTATTCATTTACGATTCAGAAATGAGAGAAATAATCCATACATACAGCAGGGTCAAGGTCAGTGCTCCACTCTTAGAGTTTGGTTTTTTTATGATACTGTATTAGTGGACTCTGGACCAGAGAGTCAGGGGTTCAAATCCCACCGGTTCCACAGTTGGGTCCTTGAGCTGCATGAGTTGTAAGGATAAGGACGTCTGCTAAACGCTGTAAATATAAATGTGTATACAGGACACCAGGCTTAGGGAAATCTAAAGGTGTCTGCAGCATCTTTCTATTTCTAGAAACAAAAACGCACTTTATTTAAACCTAGTTGGATATATTGCTTTCACAAAAGTAAAACCAACTGGGATTGCCGGGGAACGTCTGGTGGGGGACAGAAAGAGCTCACAGGGCAAAGTTTCCATGGCAACAGGATACGTTGTGAGATCCTGTGTGTGTGTGTGTGTGTGTGTGTTTTCAGATTAGCATAGCATCCTGAGAATGAGTTTGCAGGAGACCTTAAATCCAGACCGCTCACATTCAGGACTGATTTATTACACACCCTTGTGCATCCAATGTCATAATAACCATTTAATAAGGCGCAAGTGATGACGGGCCTTTGGGCCAATCAGCAGTGCTCCTGTCTAATGCTATAAAAGCTCCAGAGACTCTGGGATCATTAGACGGCTTTGGGAGATGCACGATCAGGCAGTGTCTGAATATAACACTTTGTCCTTCTAGTAACTGTCTGTGCCAAAGGGAGACCAGTAATGGTTATTACATCCAGTGCAAATTATTTAAAAGAGAAGCATGCAATGATCTAACCTTGCTTTGCTTAGGCAGCATTGGGAGTAAAATAAAAAGGAGCACACATCGTGCGATAATAATAGAAAGATATGTGGTGCCACATACAGATCACAAAACACAAGTGTGCTTTCTGTCTTTAGGAGAAAAAAACTTTTCCTGACATTCCTTTGAATTTCTTTGTGATAGTGGCTGGTCTCAGCCAGTGTCATTATTCTGGTTATTGTGGTTGTACTTTATTGTTTATTTAGCTTGGGTACATCATCTTGTGGTTTTGGTTGTCACACGGCTTCTTTCCGGACCTCCCATAGATCGCAGGAGCTCATTCTGTTGGCACTTGCATCCAACTGAAAGCGAACAATGAGCTCCGTTTAAAAAGGCGTCCGAGCGTGACTGCTCTCTAGTGTACCACTGCACATTGTTTCTTACCCAGAGGTTTGGTCGCAACAGGTTAACATTTTTATTTCATCATGCTTATTATTTGGTCTATTGTGGCTTCTACTGCCACAACTAACAAATGTATTAGAGATGCGTTGTACCGCATCTTCGTTGTTTAGCTGACATCCTACATCTCCTGTCTACGGGAGACAGATGAATGGATGAATGACAATGGAGTTAGCTTTGTTTATTTACAGTTATACATGTAAGGACCCCAATAATATCAAAAATGTGTGTGTCTGTGTGTGTGCATGAACTTTCGTGTTCATGAATAAAAACATTTTACCATGAAAGAAACGAATACCCAGGCATACAGGCAATTTCTTTTTCTTTTATTTGGTATTATGTTCTGTGAAATGAGAACACGTAAGGAAAAGTAGAAAGCAGAGACAGTGCCATCAAATCATTCATCGTAAGCAAGGAAAGCAAACAGACAAACATTTTTATTTGGATTTCACCCAGCCATAATGAAACTTATAAGCTATTTCGTATAAGGCTGGCACATTGCTTTCTATATAAATATAAATATATGAACTCTGGCATGTGTGCTGGCATGGATCAATAAGTCTCCGTTACCATGGTGTTTTTAAGATGCATAGCAAACATGCTTTGGCACTCATGTTGATGACAAACTTCTTGTGTCTTATGCCCATATTCTTATTCCATCTCACGTGGGAGACTAAATGCAGTACAAACCCAATGAGGTGCAAAAAGTGTTATTAGAAAACAACTGAGAACATGTTTGTCTGCTTGGCTTCCCTCCGTGTCCAACCAATTCTTTCAAGTCTATAACACCAGTCTCTGTCTCTCTTTTTCTTTTTGGTTGAAGACATCTTAGTCTCAAACGTTTAAAGCTTTTAAGGTTTAGTTAGAATGACATCATGTAAAAGAAAGCAAATGTTAAAACTATTATTATTTCCCCCTTATTTGGTTCTAGCTCTTAAACACTAGTTTTCAACATTTTTTTTTTTTTTTAACAAATTTTCATCATTGACCAGTGGGTCAAAAAGTCAGAAAAGTATGGAATTTTTCCAGCAAAATGTAATATTACTTCTATTGCTTCTCTGCCTGGAAATTAACAATGAAACCGTGTAATAACATTTACCAGAGCCTGAGTAACTAAATACTAAATTTAAATAACAACTATTCTATTTATGTGAGAACATCTACTAGCCCTTCCACCATACTTTTTGCTTCTGACCCACTGTGTTTTTATTCAGTCACCTAACAAACATTTTCACATTCTCTTCCACTTCTATAAAGAACAGAACATAAAAAAATACAATAATAACGACAATAATTACCATATTAATATTGATAACGTGCCGTAAATGGATTCTGACATGTTTCCCTTGCCGTTGCAGGTTTGTTTTAGATCAGCTATTTGGAAAAAAAGAAAGGAAAACAGAGTTCTACAAAAGAAGACAAATCTGTAAGTTCGCATATGAGAAAATCAATTGCTATACATATAAAATGCAACAATCTCTCGGGGTTACATATACATTTTTCCTTTTGGTATCACACTGGAAGCACGTACAGGAGGAAATGGGAAATAGGGTTGAAATGGCACCTTCGGAACAGCACGGGATCTTTCGGAAGGCAGATGTTTTCCTTCTGAACACTCCAGAATATATTATAGGTGTATATAGCAGAAATAAACGTGGATCTTATAGAAACTACAAACGGTAAGCATTTACAGATACGGAGGGCATTTCTTAGTGGTCTTTCCACTGCTGTCCCAAGGTTTAGCCAGCTGTTATCCAAACCCACAGCACACACACACACACACACACACACACAAACATAAATATGCAAACTTACATGCATACTACACGCTCTTGTGCTTCGGTAAAGTGAATGTTACAGAATATAAACACTTTGAATCTTGAAATAAGTACATGGCATTTGGTTGCATTATTATTATTCTACTTATTTGGTCATTCACAACTGCTCTCAACATATAAAATCTCCTTGAAAATATATCCCATTTTCATTTTGGTTTCTTCTTCAAAAGGCAAACTACGACGTGTTCAAACAAAATGTGACCATCATACTGGACAGAAGTCGGAATGAGAATGTCACTGACAACTGACAAAGTGTCAGTCAAGGCGTATTCAGGCATCCTCCTAAAGGCAAACTGAAGCTTTTGGCTAACTTCATTTAAAGCACTTTTAAGACTTCCCCCTTATAACAGGAACTTAATTCTGAAATGCAACGGAGAATGTATTTCCTCAGCATGGACAGGTTACGTGAATCACAAACACGTTTTCATTTTTACATCTTTGGGTACCTTTATGTGGTTTTGTGTCAAGACATTTTTGGACTTTGTAAGAATCTGGCGCAGTACCATTCTGACCAGAGACGAGGCAATGTTGAGATCCACACTCACTGTTGATGTCACATCACATCACCTGCAAGCTCCCAAAGATACTGACTTGGCATCCACCGAGCTGACCTTCTGGTTTGGTTGAAAGTGTTGTATCAGCTTTGGTGTACACCCTGCAGCTTCCAAGCAGCATGCTCCAGAAGCTCACAATTGAGGTGCATGTGGTATGCTGAGCTCATGATGTCATTAGTTTTGGATATAGAACTCAGTGGAAAGGCAAGCGAGAACATCCTATTTCTCATAAGGCAGCAAACAAACACAACAATAATGCCCATAAGTTCTTTGAGGCAATCTTCAACTGAAGTTTTCTCATTTGGGTTTAAGCGCTCCTGTCTATTTCTGCCTGTTTTTTGTCTTTTCTTTGGACATCAGCACAGACAGGGCTCATTCACGGGGTTTCGAATTTGGCACGATCCAAGTCACTGCTAGTGCAACGTGACTTAAGCTAAGCGTTTCCAATGTAGCGCTGAAGGTTCGTGAGGAAGAAGAAGAATCTTCTTCTATTCCTATGCTTTTCGCTCACTGGAGACTTCTTGAAAAGTAGACGTTCTGATGCCGGAGGTAAAAGGATCAGAAAATGCTTTGGTGCAAGTAGGTTCAAGTCGAAGGCAGCAGCAATGACGCGTCAATCCAGGGTCAAGCTCTTCATGGCAGTAGCCAAATGGGCACTCTGTGTATGGGCACTGGAAGTGGCTGGCACAGGCACTGGCATTGGCACACAGAGAAAATTGGCAGTCCTATAGATCAAAGTTCTTTGTAGAGCAGTAATTAGTAGAAGGACACTGTGGCGGCCTAGTGGTTAAAGTACTAGACTATTAACCAAAAGGTTCAAGATTCGATCCCCACCTCTGCTTCTCTTTGGGCATTGAGCAAAACCCTTAAACGCAACTGCTTGGAATGTAAGCTTGGGTCAATTGTAAGTTGCACTTGACAAACGTATATGCATTCTTATTCTAAGACCGTTGATCAATATAACCCAGAATCTTAATTTGGCTGAGGTAGGCTTGCTAAAAATTAAAAAAATTAAAAAAAAACAGCAGCAGGTTAACAAGAGCAACAGTGGCTCAGACATTCTGAGGTAGCTATTTTTGGAGGTGCACAGCTTTTGGTGGTTTACTATTAGAGATAAGGCTTTATGGTTACCCTAAGCCAGTCTGCCCTGAGGCTAGTAAGTAACGGTCAATTCATTCAGACTCAAAACAATCACAATTAAATGATGGTGTGAGATGTCGTTAAGAAATGTGTACTTCTCGAGCACATCTCAAATAGAATGGAGCTAATCACAGCATTGCTAGACTTTTTGGCTCAGTTTACATCTAGCAGTTCTGTCCAGACGTCACATAGAACATTTCCCAGTCATTAAACAGGGCGAGATTGAATACCTTACTATCAGGGGACACCAGCTAAAGTGAATTTTGGTTTAAGCGAAAGTCCTCTGATAGTAAAACATGCTTTGGTTTTTTTTTTTGGGTTTGTTTTTTGGTTTGGTTTGCTTCAGTGTCACACTTACTTTGGCACGCAGGTTTGAAATAAAGCTCCCTAACGCCATCACTGTGTAATGTGATGTATGGGAGTGCGATCACGAAGCCATAGCGGGTGGAATTCTATATTATTTCAGACCAGTCCTTGACTATTACTGCTAATATTCCGAGGCACATGACAGATGTCAGATTAACCTTTCAGACTAATCAGAGCAGCAGGCTTTCTTTTAAGTAAATATAAATTCATTAAAGCTAGGGCGATTTAGTGGGAACTTTGGCAGGCAGACAGAATGGAGAAACCACAGGGAGGTGGGGGAAGTGAGGTTAGAGCCAGTGCTAGCCAGTGCCTGCACCTGTGCCGGGCAGGTTGGAAGAGCGCCGCTCTATGAGAACTTGGCACTGCGCTGGAAGGGCTTGGGTTTGACCCTGAGGAGGAAAGCAAAAGCAGATCATTAATGCTCATTTAGTGCAATCAGTCGACCGATGTTATTTGATCCATAGTACACCAAACTTGACCAAACCTCCATTCAGTTTCATTATCAAAGGGAGTGTTTAGGTCTGACAAAACATTAATGCACGACTTAACCTTGAGCAAATGCCCCCAGCTCAGAGCGTAGGGTCCTACCTGAGGAACTATTTCGGCTGTATGAGCTGGATGCATTACCCCATCTTTGGGAAGGCCGTTGCTGTTAGAATGGCACCCTGAATCTTCACTCCTGGCTACAGACCACCTGTCCTGAGTCCCCTTTCTGCAGAAGAAACTACAACAGACGAAGTAGAGAAAGAAGCACTTAAAATTGGACGGGCACCGCGAATATGCACGATGGTTCCTTGGAGGCGATCGTACCTGCGGCGGTATCCAAACATGAGGAACAGCACACAGAAGATGATGCAGGCCAAGCCAATGTGGATTCCGATGACCATACCTCCCAGTGAGCCATCAGCGTCCCTACAGATGCACCGACTCTCCTCTCCTGCACAAAAGAAACGACAGATCCATTAGCGTTGCCGGACCGTGCACAATCACACCGCTGTCACGATCACAAAAATCATATCACTATTGCTACTTTGAAAAGGTCCAAACATCTGTCGACGACCATCATACTCGTACCAGCACTAGTTTTAGCAGCAGTTCCATCCTCTGCCAGTGAGACCAGGCGCTTGGAGCAGTCACTCTCTCCATTGCCGTTGTAGGCCACTAGTTTCACTTCATACACGGCACCTGGATCTAAAATCCAAACAGGCACATGTTTTCATTACACTCACCAAATCACATAGCGCATCGCTAAATGTGCATCACAAAAAAAGCTACAAATGAAGCAGCACCTCATTCCTGTTTCTTATATTATAGATCATTTTCATAATTTCGTAATTAAACACCTATACATATATGCAAAACAAGGCCCTCTTGTCCTCTTCTCTCACAGGCAAAGTCCAAA
Source organism: Parotocinclus haroldoi (assembly GCA_034779995.1). Lineage (NCBI taxonomy): Eukaryota > Metazoa > Chordata > Actinopteri > Siluriformes > Loricariidae > Parotocinclus > Parotocinclus haroldoi. The sequence goes on along the minus strand of JAUZST010004700.1, from coordinate 26,943 downwards.
ACCAGGGGGGACCAACTCCGTATTAATGCCTATGGATTTAGGATGTAGGATGCCATAAAAGCTCCTGTAGGTGTAACGGGTTGGTGTCCCAATACCTTTGTCCGTAGAATGCATGTTCATACATTTATGCCGATAAATAATGTATATTGCAGAGTTATCACAACACAAAAAACACAGACACAAAAAAACCACACCCCTTTAAACCACAGGCCTCAGCACTTACCAAGATGTCCAATGGTGTGAAGATTAGTATGACAGGACATCTGAACCGGTCCCTGAAAATCTCCATGGGGTACTCTGCGGTAGGACAGCCTAAAACCCTCAACTTTCCCCGGTTTGTTGGGAAGCTCCCATATGACTTGCACTGAAGTCGAATTCACCACTTTGGTGAAAAATGGAGGCGAAGCGGGAACTGGGAAACAAAAGAGAAAATGTCAACCATCTTAATCATTTCACACGCTGTCATGCATAGGCTGTATCACAATACGATTCTGTCTGCCTGCAGTCTAAGTTCTCTCATTTTAAGCTGCTAAATGCATCAAAAAAGTGCAATCATAATCACGTGCCTGGTGTTTTGATCTCTCACAATCTGTAAAAAAAGACGTGGATGTATGCATATCCAATGCATTTCCATCCGCATTTTGTTGGATAATTCCTATACAGATATCAGTGGCAGATGGTGGCTTATTAAAACCTGGTAAGCAGAAATGTTTGCTTATCCATGCACATCATATATGTGGCTTCTTTAATACATGTAAAGCCATCAATGACTTCTTTTTACTGAACAGCTACAGACCACAGCCATAGTCAGATGCCTTGCCTAGTACAAAGCCATTTTACATTATTATACATGTTTTTATTCTGTCAATTGCAAACGAATTGTAAGACTTGCTGGGATGACTTCCTATTTACTGACTGAAAACTGATTGTAAGGTTCCACTCGGTGCGTCATTTGTAAAGCAAGAGGTGAGGGAACACTGAGTGGGTGAAAGTGGGTGAAACGGTCCTGGAATTTTATATGCAACAGTGCTCCTAGTGTTTTTTTTACACACGAGTAAAAGACCAGGTACCAAACAAGCCTTTAGGTTTTTTTGAAAGGATGTTGCACACAAATAGGTGCAATTTAATTAACATGAGTTTATTAATATTGATAATTTCCATTTCATTTCTTCTTTTAAATATTAAAGAACACACACGTGCAGGTGCCGGAACCCATGTGCCGCAAGATCTTGTTCGGGCAGGATCCGGCTCAAATTAAGCGCTGGTTCCACGGCATTTAAAGGTTGGCCAGTTATCATGATGAGAAACCGTGTATTACAAAAGTCATACTGTAACCATGAAGACGTTTTTTTTTTTTGCCGTACAAAATGTACGGGCAAACATAACAGTGAAGCTTAAGCGTCTTAAGGTTTGAAAATGTCAGTGAGTAAAAAGTTTTGTAATGTTCCAAACAGTGCCAGAGATGCATGGGCTTCAGGGACGTTCTGTTAGCTTTGGGTTCCGTGATTCAAATATTTTAATTCCAGGTTACTCTGTTCACCGAAAAGAGTTTGTATTTAAACAACAAACGGCGCAATATCGCAGTAAAACGTCTGACCGTTTCACTCGCTAAAATACTGAGTTTCGCAAACTTCAAATAATAAAAATGGTCACATTCCAAATGAGACTTTAGGGGAAGCCAGGCTTTCTGTGCCGTTTTAAAACCTGTGACAGATACAATCCTGATACTTGAGGCGCATGACATTACATGAAAATGTAAGCCGAAGACAGAGGGAGAAGACAGCAGATGAGCCCGCATACTCTCAGACCCTGTCCGTGTGGAGTTTGCATGTTCTCCCTGTGTCTGTGTGGCTTTGCCCCTGTCATGACTAGCCATCGATGCTGATGCGACACGAAATAAACAGACAGAACGAACAGAACGAATTAAGTGCACACACACTTACCACCCCCTAGTGTTGTAGCCACCACAATGCTGGATGTCTGGCTAGCCCCCACCGGTGAGTAGGCCTTCATATAAATCGAGTAAGTGGTGCCAGGCTCCAGGTTGGTCAGGTCATGCTGGTAGGTTGTCTTGCTTACAGCTTCCTGAAGCTCTTTACCGTCTGGCTCTGCGTGTAAACAGGCGTTTGTCAAATACTCACCGACTAGAAGTGGACAGGAATATCCCCTCACCCCCTCAGTATCGACATTAGCACCTCTGATGTACTTAACACTTAAAAAGTTATATAACAATAATAAAAGTTAATAATAATGTGTGACCGTCATTCGAAATGAGACAATGAACACTGAAATTGCAGTTACTCACCACCAAGCTTGCGTACGTGCAATACATATCCAATGATGCTGTCGGTCACCTCCATAGGTGGCTGGGTCCAGGAGAGCTGCAGGGTGGTTTTGGACAAAGGCGTGGCCTTCAGGCCCTGCGGAGAGTCAGGCAGCTCTTTGGCCAGAGACAGTGCCAGGCGTGCACTGGCCTGGTTGGTACCTGCGCTGTTTTCGGCTATGCACTGGTAGATGGCTTCATCTTCAGACGTGATCCGAGTCACTGCCAGGGTACTAGAGGGCATGGAGCCACAGAGATTAGCATGCAGAAAGTGTATGCTTGAAATAATTATGGTTCAGATGTTATGTTTGCGTGCATGCATTTCAAATCGCCTGCTGGCACACCACCATATATTTTGCCCTAATTAGTTACCCGCTGTGTATGCAACTGGTAGCCCAACTCATTTATCCACTTACGTTGTGAAAATGTACTTCTTGGTCGCCAATGGAAAATTTGAAAACAATCGAATCTGTGACTTTTTAATTATTATTAATAGATATTTCTTTCTAAGTTCATCGTACCCTGCAGTTCTACATTAAACACGTGTATCATACCGGTCCTTTCAGGGTCCTGACCATTAGAGAAAAAGGGGTAAAGCGGACTAACAAAGCATACAGAGGAACAGATGGACTACAATTTGAAGAACTGTAGAACTGCAAAGTAAATATAATATGATATGGAATTGTATGAGTATAGTATAAGTATGGTAAGTGGTGCCCTTGTTATTGAAAATATCCATGATATAGAAACATGGTTTTCACTTTGTTCTATTCTTGAGATAAAAGCTGGTTTGTTTTTTTTATATATAAAATTACCGTCAGATAATATCATAATAATAAAACAATCGTGTGGACGGTAATATGGCGTTGAATACGTACTGGGACACTGACATCTAGCGGTGAAATATATGAATTGCTTTAATGGGAAATCTGCTCACAAAAAATTAGGACTTACGCCAAAATGAACAAAAAAAAAATATGAGGAGTGTATCTGACAAAACGAGGAAGGAGTCACTCAAATGTGACAGTCAACTATTTATAATTCAATATACCGACCTCTAAGTAATCGACATGGAAAATATTTATCATGGTGTACAGTGGTTGGATTTTGGATTTGGTCGGTTACTCCCTGTATTCCAAATATGATAATGATAATATGATAATGTGTACCTGTTGTTGTTGGTGAGTTTGACATTCTCTCCAGGTGTGAGAATTTTGCCATTCTTCAACCAGATGAGGTGAGGATCAGGAACACCTTGAGCGACACATGTGAACACAGCGCTGCCCCCTGGTGGTTTAGACACCGACTGTGGCCACTGGATGAACTCAGGAGGAGCTGTACAACAAAAAAGAAACCAAAAACGAGAAGGGAAAGAAAATGCTGTTTATAATAGGTTGTATAATAATAAATTATAATAAAGTTGTACAGGGGAAAAACAAACAAACACTGAACTCTTCTCCGGTGTAAAATAATACCATTAATCATTATTCAAATAACGTTATCTTGCACTTCAAATGTGAAATCAAGTCTATGAAAAAGCCACACTGTCAGCATCTGAGCATGTACGATACTACGCTGCTCACAAAAACTAGGGGACATTTCATTAAGGGATATTTCATTTTGAAACATCGCCTAATTTAGCTGAGCAGCACAGCTATGTGCTAAGTGTTTTGTCGACCTCACTGGTACTGGTGTACATATCATGAAAAATATGTTGTTGTTGCTTTCAATAATACCATAAACACGTCAAAATGACAATAACTCCAAATCTGCTTTCGATAGAACTAAACTTTTGAAGTCAGACTTGGCTCGAATAATAGCTCTTAAACTGGGTGACGCCCATAGATCCTCCGGGTGCGCGGTGGGACAGATGTGGGCTCGCTGTTCCGCATGACATACCTTCCAGAGCCTAACAATAGCCATGCATATATAGGGAGCTCTCCAGACCACGGACCATGCATGTCATTAACCTAGGGACACTAACTAAAGCTAAAAGCTCCGCCCGATCCCCAACACCCCCCCAGAGATCGGCCACAACACTCCAGGCCTGGGAAGAGGGTCTGCCGGAGTCCAAGTTGGTGTGAAATGTCAAGGGTCAAAAAGAAGCCTATTTCAATAGAGGACCATTCATCAGTGTTTCCAATGGGGCCCCAGTTTTGTAAGCCAAAATCTATAGATCAGCCGGGTGCACAAACACCCTGAAGGGAAAGCATTCGAATTATTCGCCATCGCTGATCGATTATGGTTTTATAGAGGCTGAGTGAGGGATAGAACAGGTTTTCGAAATCTGATTTTTTACTGAAAAAGGTGATGTCAGACTACTTTTTCTGTTTCAGTGCCGCTTTAAGATTTTAAATGGTTCAAAATCTACATGTATATGATGTTTTATATGCAGTCGGCATTGTCATTGTGTGACTGTGTGTCATCATATGTATATGTATCATATGTACAAATGTAGCATAGCCTAAACTAGTGGTAGTGCCCATGACCATTTAACAATACTGTGAAAAATCCAGTAAAGAAAAAGCCACTGGGGGATCGCGGCCCACTCTAAGAACTAATCAGCTGAACCACACAGCTGAGACCTAACCAGGAGTTTCAGGCTTCGTTTACATCATCCAATCCATATAACAGTATTGATCAGCTTTCCTATGAGCAGCATCTCAGTGACGACCTTCGGTTTGATCAGGTCAGGTCTAATGCATTTAAATCTCCAGATTTGCATGTATAGCCTCATTGAATACACAACTGTCCTTAATAAAGTCTGTTGCAAAAAAGACACATTCAACATGAATCTAAAACCTATCTTTGACCTGATCTATTTCACTGGAAAGAGCGAGGACAGAGGTAAACGCAAAAGTATTTTAGTAAGACTGCTTTTTTTTAGGGTTAGTTTGCGTCTCTAGTGAACTGAACACCTGCTATGTGTGACATTTAATGACTTCCCACAGACCCTAACATTCAGGACAGCGCACAGCAAATGGCGACAGCATTTCCCCCATTGACCCCTCTCATGATCTGGCACTCCCAGGTTTTTGCATTTTCTAGTGATGCTGCTGACATTTTTCATATGAAAATGTTTCATCCCGAATAAGTGGACTGGATACAAAAGGGCCCCTGAACACAAAGACACAGATCGGCCCCTCCTTTGAACTTAGTCTCCATCTGCAGGACTACCAGCTGTGACGAGAACTACCGCACCCTCCGCTGTGTTGGGGGCAGGGGCATAGGGTGACGGTCACCCTTTCTCAGTTGGGGGGTCACCAAAACTGCAAGACCCACCCCTCCCTGCCTGTCCAGCCAGACTCCATACCTCAGCTGCCTCCCCTATAACCACCTCTACGTCAGTGTCAAAGGTGAGAAATCCTTTGTCAGAGGTTAGAGGCGACCGTTTTTTTTTTTTGTTGTTTTTTTGTTTGCACTACACATGCAAGCACATGTCTGTAAAGTCAATGTCCACCAACCTTCTGTCTCGTCCTTTCTTAGCATATGCTGAAACCAATACTGCCCAGACCCAAGTGGTCCAGGGCAGAGTAGAAGCGCAACTGTCACTGATGTTCTGAAATCACAGAAAGCCCGTCCCTTCTCGTACATGTGCACACACAGTGTGAGCAGAAGGCTTCAAACATTTCCTGTAACATCACATTTAAAGACTTTCAAGTAATTGGTGATTCAGGTTTAGTTTACATTTAAACGGAAAATTTAAATACTGAACTGCTGGCAGAATTAGGTTTGTAAGTACGTGGGCATTTATCTTTTAGTAGGTGCAGGTCATATGCACAAATAGGGGACGCGACACGCTCTTCCAACGTCCTCCTGCTTAAGCCAGTTCTGTAGTGTACTTAAAAACTCTGTCAAGGGAGGTTTGCACTTGTGTATATGTTTGTTTCCTTTTTAGTTAGCAAAAAAAACCCTTTGTTCTCCTCGGACCAAAACTAAATCAATAAATTAATGAATATTTTAAAGATTACCCCCATTGCTGAACTGCCAACCCTTTTGTATAAGGCAGATATGTGGAGCTATTGATTGATCAGACTTAAGATGGACACTTGGGATTTAGATTGGAGGTAACGCAGATGGGTGCAAGATTCGGCACACATAAGCTAAACTAGGTTAAATTACACTGTCTAATGTATTCCTCTTTACGTGTAGTACGTTTGGACACTAAAATAATTACTGCTGAGTTGTCATTTCCATAGCGTAGATTTGTTTTGTACTCGTCAGCTTTAAGCAGTCAGTAGGAGCACTGCTCCAAAACGTGGAGCATATGGGATGGGATGGGATGGGGTGGGATGGGATATCCCTCATTTTTGTAAGCAGTATGTCTCGTTTGAGTATAGGCTCAGACCGGTATAAGGAATATTACTTCTACGGTAAGTATTTTACGTTCGACTGGGTTCTGTTGCTGCTTTGTTGTACCTGCCATAAAATATATTTTAACTGAATTTAATATACATGAGCTCGATCCTCTGTACTGTAATAACAAATACGTCCGAAACTAAAGTCAAGACACGAGTCAACTTAAAAACGAAGCATCACACTGGCGAGGTGTGACGTTCCTAACGTCACTTGCTCTACTTTAAAAGAGTCAAGACGATAAAAAAAAGGTGCTTCATTTGAGTTTGACCAGAGTTTGAAAATATTACAAACACAGAAGTGAAATACAAATCCCACAATATTGTACCACATTAGCAGTGTTCATCCTATAATTAAAGCTTTAACAGTGGTTTGCTAATGTTAGATGTTGTGTTCAGAATAGCGCTGTACTATCATACCAGTATTTTACGTTCACTTGAAAGTGCCATCATGTTATAGGCAAACCGATCCCTTTTGGGATGCACAGCTCTGTGATTACAAATTCATAGTTATTAGATTGTAACGTGAGGCATTAAGGGTCTTCAAAATGAGAAGCTGGTGCTATATAATTACACTGAACCACATTTACTGAACCCAAATTTAATACAACGATCTGAGGTTTTTACTGACGCAGTCATGGGGGCCCTGTAACGACATGGTGCTCAGTTTATCCAATTAGAGAGGAAAATACCATAGAGAAACACGAGAAGGCTAATCATATAGACAGTGGCACAATGATGGATGAGTTGTGTCACCACGAGGCAAGGAGGGGGAGGTTTATAATGGTAGCCTCCAATACCCACTCTGCACCCCTCCATCCTAAGGTCCAGCTGGACAGTAGCATCAGTGCTTAATTACCAAGAATGTTAGTCAAGGGTTTTATGTTGTAAGCATAAAGAGGGAGCCAGGAAGACCCCCCTACTCTTGTGGTCAAGGGCAAAGGTGAGGGGCAGAGGCTGGATATTGACTGCTCACCTCCTCCTGGCCAATCAGCTCCTAGATATCATCTCTACAACCAAGTCAGGTTTATGCCTAGCCGTTTTACTACCCAGTGTGCCCCCTCTTCATTACCCTAACTCCCATAAACACCTCTCAATGGCATGTGCTTCTTGTTTTAAGCGTCACGCTATTCTACAGGAATTCATAGGAAATATTACACTGATTATGGCGATTTAGTCAAGCAACACAGGGTAGCTACTGATATCATTCGTTACACGGTGTACTCCAGCATACTCAGCCCTATAATTACTTGGGGAATTACCCCAAACATCATTTTGACGTGCTTTCCTCTAGGCTGCTAGAAGACGGGAAAAAAACCTGATTAATTCAAAATTTAATCACAGTGGAAGCATAAGGGATTGGATAATCGGTAAATATCTGTGCAAAATATTTTCTGTCAAAAATGTTTTTTTTTAAACAAATGCAAACAATTTTCATCCATGTTCCAAACATGTATACTAAAGACAGGTCACATCTTATGCCTGGCTTCTTAATCAGGGTTTTTTTTTTTTCTTTTTGCAAAGGTAATGGTTGTTGTTTTTAATTTGCGCTATATTAAGTGTTTATTGACAGATCCACAGCTGTCCTTAGGGTTCAGTTATGAGCGTGTTCGTTTAGATAACGCCGTGTTGTTTCATTTCAGAGTACAAGGAAACTTTTGAAGATCACGGCGAGCTATAACATGCTGCATAGTATTGCTTCGAATGAAACAGCCAACGAATCCTCGTTGCAATAGATATAAATAAATGAAATAAATGCATGCCGTCACCGTAGAGGTTTTCAAACGAGTCTATCCATTCTACTCTAACCGCCGCTCACTGGATGCTCTGCCATTTTTGGGCCGTTCCTTGGAAACCCCAGAGAGTGCTGTGCATGGAAATCCTAGTGGATCAGCAGTTTCGGAAACACTCAGGCCAGACCGTCTAGCGCCGGCCATTCCGCATGCTGATGCTTGGTCTGAACTTCACCGTGTCTGCATGACTAAATGGACTGTGCTGCAGCCATGCAATTGGCTGGTTAGATATATGCCTTAAGCATAGCAGTCGAACACCTATTAAAGTGATCAGTGAGTTTATAATTCAATATATAGTTTTACATAACGCTTAACGGCCGAGTCGTAGCGCAGCTAAGGCTTCCGTGTCTATCTGAACAGCTGTGTTATTTCATTTGTTTATTAAGCAGGTTTACCCTGTACTACCAGCCTTCCGAGGGCAGTACGCCTCATCCTCGTGCCAGGGCGATTGGCAGCACACACGTACACTCCAGAGTGCTGCAAGGACACGTCAGAGATCATGAGGTTCCCTGTGCCCAGGACTTGAATGCCTTCCACACCTATGGACCGTCCATCTGAATATTCACCCAAAGAAAGCAGGATTAGGGCTACATTCCATATTATACGTGTACATGGCCCATATACAACCCAAATCAGTTGAAACATATTTGCCTAATCTAAGGTGACTTACCCAGTCTGCTCCAAGACACTATGGGCCTGGGGTTTCCTGTGGCAATGCACTCCAAGATGGCTGTTTGATGGACAGTAATAGTGAGGTTCTGGGGGCCAGACAGGATGACAGGCTCCTTGTAGATACGAGGAGCTCCGCCTAACAGAAAATAAAACAAACCCTAGACGTTGAACAGGGGGCTCAAAGCAAACTAAACCAAGCGACATCATTTGGAGAAAGACCTGTACTTGCTGTATCTGTAGTTTATGACCGTCGTAAAACAAGAGAAATGCCCCGAGTCAGTTACCAACCATTATTCTGGGATGTTCTATGAGTACTGTTTGGAGCGTTTATAAAACAATCCAAGTGATGAATCAGAAGTCATACGCGGCTTGTGTAATCATTCCCTTTACCCATTATTCTATATATATATATATATTTTTTAAACATGGTATACTGACCAGTTACGTTCAGCAGAGCTTCACGGCTGTAACGAGTGTTAGCAATGTTGGCAGCTACACAGCGATAAACCCCAGCATCTGACTTTCTCACCCCTGTGATCTGTAGGATGCCCATGGGAAGAAGTGTGTACCTGGATAGAAAGAGATAGGACAGGAAGTGGAGAACATTTTACCTTTGAGAGGAAAATATACAGGGAAGAATACTGTGCCCCAGAAAAACAAAACAAGGCACGTAGAAACAACGGGTGTCTACCTGTCATGTGATGTACTGATTGGCACTTGATCTTTCTCCCAGGTGATGTTGGCTTCTGGAATGCTCTTTACCTGGCATTGAAAACGTGCCACACCTCCCTCGTCCACCGACATGGATTCAGGGTGAGTGTGAAACTTAGGAAGTGCTGTGTTAAAAAGAATCGAAGCAGATGAATGCCACTGTAAGGGCTGACATGAGAATGATATAACACTAGCAAGGAGGTTCTCACTATACTTTATGGAACATAAAGTGGAACATTTCTGCATGATCAGCCGTAGCCAGCGATCAGCCGATTCGTCTCATATACCCAACTGAGCTAACCCGTGCAGCGCACAACAGCGACTACGGCGCAAAGGCAGGCACAGACAACACAGTGCCTGGACTAAACCTTAGTTCCGAATGAATTTCATGTGTATACGCTGCTATTAACAGTTAAGACTAGCGCTGACACACGTTAATGATGAGAAAGTGCTAGTTTTGGTTGTGTTTTGGATGCTGTTTGGAAAGATCTTCATCGTCATGGAAGCTCTTCACAACGTGCTGTTTGGATTACATGCACGGCAAAAATAGGTACAGGAACAACGGTGTAACCTTGAGAAACATGAATAGAATCTTCCTGCTGAATTTACAGATTGATCCGACATGCAGATACATATTTGGCAAAGCTGAAACACAGCAAAGAGGATCAATCTAAAGCGAGTGCAGAGCCAAGCACACTGTGTTGTTCTCACACTTTCCCAACCTAAAACTTAACGTTGTGGCTTACTGGTTGCAGGTCCTATTGCATAATCATACACTTTAAAAGTTGGAATTCATCAGCTGCCTGTATAAATTATATTGTACTTGAGTCTGAGTAATCTAGTTTTCATGCTGCAAATTGTTTTTGTGGTTTGTGGACAGACGTTGGCAGGTGTTACCTGGTCAATTCTGTAATTTGCAGTACACGTCAAGATCTATTCTGAAATCACATTGGATCAATTTCAAAGCAAGTAGTTTGCTTATCATTTACCGACTGCACTTACATGCAAGTTGGACACGAGCTTTGCGGCTGACCAGCATGCCATAACGGTTCTGGGCAGCACAATGATATTCTCCAGCATCGGCGTCATCTTCATAACGTCTCTTCTGGAAGCTCTGGATCAGTAGGGTGCCATTGGACAAGACTGTGGCACGTGTACCAGCTCCTGTGGGCACTGGTCTTCCATTTTTAAGCCACATCACTGAGATGGGTTCCTCACCCTCCACCCGGCAGTCCAGCATGAGTGGTCTGTCCCTCACAGCAATCACATCACTTGGCTCCAACAAAAAGGCCAGCTCTAATCCAGTTGACAAACCTAAAAATGATACTGTAGGTTAGCTATGTATTGGTCAGTGTGGATTCTCATTGCCATTGGTTATGTCAGACAAAACGAACTGCCTTGATCTATAAATGCATTTTGGGATATACAGTGTTTTTTTTTGTGGATCGCTGCAAAATTCCTTCGTTAACTTTTTTTCCTTTCCTTCTTCTCAAACACCACATTTTGTCTCGGACGTAGCATTTTATTACCAGCTTTAAGGAGTTCCTTCATTCCTACCAAGAGTGGTTTGACATTATCAGGAACTCTTTTGCTTAAAAAAAACCCCAAACAAACAAACAAACCTGATTACAGGCGATAGGTAGCAACTAAGCCAAAAGGTTTTGACAAATAAACAATTAGGTCAAAAGACTAGTAAGGGTTATGAGGTCAAGTTAGCAGACGTACTTTTGACTAAGCCCACCCTAATAACAATAGCGTGTGACAACTTATATTCAGCTCGGTGTAAACAGCTGCAATCAACCATCGGGAGACATCGGTTCTCGTCTCAGATTGGGCCATCTGCCCCCTGCTTATGCAAACCCCCCACACTTCTATACCCCACCCAGACCCCACTTTCCTTTCACGCTGACTTGGAGGTGACTTTCCCATGCCACTGGGTAACCCCTGTCCTCTCCATGTGTCAACCTTTATGCTAGAGCTCTTTCGGTCATTTTCTATCCTTTTCAGACAGACATCCCAAACTCTTTTCCCAAATGGATGCCCCTGTGTGACCTTCAGAGATACCCACTGCCTCATTCTCAGCTGTTGTTCTTGAACTTGCACCACGGTCTGTCACATAGGAGTCCACAGCATCCATTTTGGGGGGACAAAAACAACCCCAAACCTAGCACATACTTCACACAAAATCACAGTTCAGCCAACTAAACTTCTTGAATATGAACCCGCTCCAACTGCTTTGTTAACACAGCACCGAAAATGCTTACAAACAATTTAGTTTTCTTTTTTTTAAAATTGCATTTCAGCAGCACATTTTTCATCCACACTGGGCTGCTTTGGGCTGCTTGTGGAGTGGTGCGGCCAGGATGCATCTGAGTCTATGCCCACTGAGTTCCAGATAGGTTTTGGACTCTAACAAAACCTTCATAATGTGTAATAAGCAGTGGTAAAACAGGATGCTTTGCTTTGCAGTGGTTCTGTTATTTCCCAAAGCTCCTAACATCTGGGGTGCCAGATAACCAGCCGTCTCTCTTCATTCTCACTGTGAGAAGATGGCACACTTAGCAGATGCAGAGATTGGAGCACAGCTGGGCTGTGGTACAAGGGTTTGATGCTTCACAACCCCTGGCCCACCCCTTTCCATCTGGCCCCGATGACGATAATAGAATTGAGAAGTTCCTTGTTAGGAACGGAGGCTGTTATAAGCTAAATGCAGAAACTCCATATAAATACTACACTGCATGGTGTTGCGTTGATGCTACCGACATGACAAACACGTGCCGATGTCCAGCGTCAACAGTTTAAGCATTGAGAACTTCCAAGAAATGTACAAAATTGCTAATTTCCTAGATGAACTCTATGTAATCTATATTGAATGTATCCAAAGATTTTGTTGGTTTAAACTGAACATTTCAAATTATACCTCAAGGCAGCAGGGGCAGTATGCTAGCCTGGTTGGTAATAATAAGAGATAATAATAAGAGCGAATCAGTGGCCTCGTAATCGATGAAAGAACATGTGTTATATTCTCTCATCGATTATAAGGCCACTGATTCTCTCACCATAGGCAGATAGATGCCTACATACAGAGTTACATAGACAGGTAGAGGCAAATGTACATACAGACCAATAATTGGCACAAAAAAAAAATAAACGTATAAAATATTTAACCTTGAAGATTAGTTCTTTTCAGCCACAGTTTTGGAGTGATTGTTGGGGGTGTCTAAAGCAGCAGGATCCCTCCACCCATCCCCACCCCTCAGGTTGTGCCTCCATCCGCTAAAGGGTCATGAGAGAGTTGGCTATGGGTGAATGGTTGGGGTGAGAGCCTGTGTCCACTAACAACAGAGGCCTCTAGCCCTCTTAGCGCCATTGTCTTCGCTGTGGTCCTGAACTTCACAAGTATTTTGGTGGCCAGACGTTTCCAACAAGCTTCCATATCCTAAGAGGTAAAGACCTTGACCGACCAAGGATAAGGCAAATTTTAACAAATCCACCCACTGATAGCAAACTAGTCTCTGTGTGCGATAATAATTGCTTCATTTCTAATAAAAATTAAGTACTTTTATTGTGCTTATCACGCTGCAAATTCTTGGCAATTCAATTTTCTCCAAAAATCCCGTCACCACAGATAATTTTGCAGGGTTATAGTTTTCCCTTTCCCAACGTCAGACTAAGCTTGTTATTCACCTGTGGGTTATGCATGCGGGACATAACTATTGAATGCTTTTACAGCACGCTTGATATGACTTTTGGAGTCACTGAATGAATATGTAGAGCACATATTCAGACGTTAAGCTGATTATTAGAACTTCTTTGCGGTCCTCTCTCACGATACGACCCTAAAAGAGCCTTTTTCCATGCTTACAAAATGCATAAAAGGCATTTAAACAGAATTCCAAATGCATATGCACATTCACAAATTCCTTTCCCTCCCCTTTTTGTCCATAATGTCAATGACTGCGGTCCAAGCCGCAACGCAAACAATGGCAGAACCTTGGGGGAGGAATTGTAAAGGAGCTGTAAGGGAAAGGGGGCTCTCTGGGCCCTATGCAACGGAGAACTCTGGAACTTTTTCTTCTTTTGTCTCAATAATAGACGTTAAACTATCCCAGGCTATGACTGCCACAAGTTCTTTATCAGCCTGCTCTATAGGCATCCCGCTGTGCTGCAACTAGACAGGCCACACATTTCTATTGTTTAAGAGCTGATTGCCATTAGCTAGCATATGCCAAGTTCAAAGTCAAGTTGACACCCACCATATCCTGATGTGATAAAGAAAAAAACAAACAAACGTGCAAGCCCTCATACTTTGTCTCCCTCTTTGATGGGGTCTAATTACTAATTACTATTGTGTGAGAACAATATGTGTCTTATTGGTTAAATTGCTTCAAAAAACATCGTGAACCCAAATGTAATCACGGTGATTCAGGTTGGAAGCTCAACACGGTTTGTCAAACAACAGATCTTTCACGTGGATCGATAAGCAATGTTATTTACACAGACCCTGGTTTCTAGTATGCAATTACGTCCCAGTATTAAAGGTAAATCAATGGCCAACTTGTTATTATTGCTTGCGTTTCAACCTGTTAACAAAAATCATGTATTACTTGCTAGATAACAAGAACTTGTTAGTTAAATGCTGTGCGTTGTGCAACTCTCTGGATCCATTCTACTGTGCTGCTTTACTAATGATGTGAAATTTACGTTTTCGGGGTGGCTCATGGCACGACTAAGTGAAGTGCAGAGAGTAAAGGGGGACCGTGTTGGGAACGTCATTCTTATCATTAAACTCCAGCAGCGCTCCTGTGTCTGATCCAATCACACCAGCGCAGCAGGCACTGACATAAAACACAATGTCTGCGTCAGTGCGGTGCTAAGAATTAAGAATTCTACTGCATTTCTAGATTATCTCTAGATTTGTAGGCTATGCTCGGTACGAATGTCCCTGTAGGACTGAACTGCGGGATGGGCTTCACTAAACTGATCCTTGCTGTTAGGAGGCCAAAATATTAGGCTCAAAACTGTACCTTTAGCAGGGCATTGAATGATAACCCAGGCAGTGATAGAGATGTCACTCTCCTACCTCTGCCACGGTGGCTTTTTCACTTCCATTGTGGCGATGTGGATTGGCTGGAGGGGTGACTTGTCTAAATTAAAGGGATCATGGGTTCACGGTCGAGCATCGAGGGATGCAGTGCAAGGAAGGGGGGGTCTGGGCAGAATCGCTGCAGCTGTGAAGGCGTTACGCTCTCACACACGCATGCACGGATACGTACGGCACACACAGTGCTTTAATGGGGGTTTCAATCCCAGTCAGTGTCCCCAAAAGGCTCGCCCAGTGTTATGGAGATGAGGGTCTAAGGGTCAGGTCAAATGGGGTGGAGCAAACTGGGTCATTGTCCCCATGGTTCTTGTTTCTGTTTGGACACTCCCTTCGACTGCTCTGCTGACCAGACGGGGAACCCAAAAGTTAACCCTGCCCGAGGTCATCATAGGACCTAATCCATGAGATCAGGAGTCTCCCTCCTTTCTCATTCCTGGGACACACCACCTGCTTTTGTTCAACTACTTTAGTACCCAGCTTATTTATGGTTCTGGTAGGACAATACACAGTACAAAGGGTCATGAAAATAAATCTATGATTGGAAAATAAACTTTAACGTAACCTGTCTACTGTAGACTAATGTTTTGAAACCACTTTTTAAATGAGCAAAGTTTGTTCGTCATTTTTGAATTTAGACATGCTTGTTTATCCTTACTGAACTGACTTATTAATTCGAAGTCGTTATTAATACATTCGTCTCGGTTTCCCTTTTTTAATTGTCAGGGCTGCAGTGCTAATGCATTTCTAATAAATACAGGATCATGTAAAGGATGGAAAGGAACAGATGAGCTACTGTTTCTGACTTTACATCTACAAGATGAAGCAATATTTTTAAAAAATGGGTGTGTAGAATGGAGTGCACAGTCAGTGAATGAAGAGTCTGCAGTCTGATCCACTCACACACTAACACCCCACAAAACGCGCAAAAAACCCCACCACCAGTGTCAGTGTGCCTGCGGGACTGAGAATGATCCAGCGCCCAAATATTACCTGACCTGCGGTGGCCCTGAGTGAGGGGGGACTACAATCTGTAATTGTACAACTACAGTGCTTCGAACTGCTAAAATGGTAAATAGTTGTACAAGACAAGGAGGTGCACCTGAAAAAGTGAGTGTAAGTAAGTTGCGTAATTATTTTGTGTCGTTGTTACGTGTGTTGCTTGCAGATTTTTTCCCTGTACCTGCCATTATTAAAAAACTGAGTCAGACTGAATAAATCCATTATTCAACACTGTGTTTACACAGTCATAGCGCAGGCGGTTTTTACTGGATCTACACCACAAACTTTTTGGATAAGCGATACAAAAATACTCTTTTGCGTTCTAAACGTTTGTTTGCACCTTGTCAGAGCTTTCAGGGTCTAGGTCCTGCACCCGACCAGAACCCACTGCGCCTCGGACCCATGCCAGATCCCGTCTCGGTCCCGCGCTCACCCACAGCCGACTGGGACTCGGACCGGAGCCTGATCAGAATCGAACCGGTCTAGGCATACGCCCGACCCGAACCTAGCAGGACTCAGACCCGCACCTGACCAAAGCCCACTGTGCTTCGGACCCACGCCTGACCCGAACTGGCCGGGTGTCAGACCTGCGCCAGGTCAAAACCGATGGCACCGATGCAACACACGCCCCTGCATTTTCTACTTCTTCTTCTTCTAATTATTAGTAATGATACTACTTTTACTAATAATAACAATAATAATAACAATCATAATAATATCCTCTAACAAAGTCTGGACCCTCCAAAAAACAATTCAGCATTTAAAATCAATTTGCTTAAAAAAACATTACTTAATACTCTATGCTTATGTTTTAAGACAAAAACTACGGATCAGATGAATATCAGCAACCTATTGAAGCAAACACGTTTGCACAGTATCGTGATTCAACAGTACTCTGACTCTGAAAAAATACAAAAAGATTGTGTAACAGGCAAATAAAAGTATATTTTAAAAGTGCACAACTTAAAAAGTGTTGCCTTTCTTGCTTGCGTTCACAAATATGAACTTAAACTGACCGGTTGTCTATACAGCCATAAAGCAGCTTCAGGCCCGAATACAGACTTCTTTATAATGTAAAGTAAATTCAAGTAATGTAGTAAAAGCTAGTTTATACGGACGGGAAATAATCGTTGAATTTGACTGTAATTCTTTTATTGATCAAAACTCAGATTTTTCAGAACAATTGGACCATAAAGGCTAGAGCAAAGCAACCATAATGCAGCTCGGTGAACAGAAATGCTACATTAAAGACTTCCATAATTCCCAATAAGTCATGTTTCAGAAACTTACACGGACAGAGAAGCGTCAACAAGAAAGGCAGCAGAATCCGTGGCTTCATCGTCAGGCGTAAATCCAATCGCAGAAGATCAACTCCGTTAGGTGTCCAAGAAACTGTATTTAAACTCGTTTCGCCTAAAACGCTCGTTTGTAGATCAGGTGTAAAACTAGTCCACTTTTTTCAACTTAGTAACAGAGATTTAACATTTTAGCAGGTGCCGGGCGGAGGGGCTTCTGTTCACTTCCAAAGCTTCGGTTCAAATAATCTCCATCCCTTACTCTGTCACTCCAGCGCACACGCTCACGTTCAGCTTTCGCTCACACTGACAGCTCGAGCCGCGCTCAGCCAATCACAGACAGAGACTCGCTCAGGGGGGCAGGGCTTCGGCTCGTCATTGTGTGTGTTTATGTTTTCAGAGTTAGCACAAGTTCTTTACTTAAGCAAAAGTACTACAAATCTGATAAAAAAAAATACTTAAGAAAAAGTTTAAAGGTAGCTTATATATTTTACTCAAGTACACGTAGAAAAGTACACGCTACAAACTTTACCTAAAGTAAAAAAAAGAGTAAAATTATTTCTTTAAAAAGCCTTACGCGCTGATTTTATGAGGGCACGAGGAACACGTCCATGCACTATGTAGCGGTTTGTACTAAATTAATAATCTGCAAAAAAAAAAATCATCACCTACAAATGACATTATCATCATTAGCTAACCACAATAATAATAATAATAATAATAATAATAATAATAATAATAATAATAAAAGCAGAGGCAACAACATTAATAAAAATATAAATAAAAAATATTAATATAACATAAAAATAATAAGAATTATTTGTCTTCTTATTCTTCTTTCTCTTGTTATAATAATAATAATAAAAATTATTATTATTATTATTATTATTCAGCATATATGTAACCCAAACAATAGCTATCGCTGACTGTTTGAAACACTGTCACGTCATTTTAGTCAAACAAGCTACGGAAAAATAAGCCAGATGGATATAAATATATAAATAGATCCATAAAAGTCATGGAAACGGGTCTGTTCTGAAAATATAGTTAAAAAAAGGTACAGATTATTCCTTTGAAAAGGAAGTAAGTTTAAGTGCTTTATATGTTGCTCCTCTAAAAACAAGACCTCTTGGAGGCTACTTTTGGGTAGTGTACCTCTTGATGAGAGACCAGTGACTGCTAAACATGACTCTGCGATGCATTCCCAGGCATTTTGTCCAGCTGACAGACTTTGAACGGGTGCGCATCATTAGACTGAGAGAAGCAGGATGGTCAGTTTGATTCATTGCTCACCAGCCAGGCCTTTCTGACCTAGCTGTTATAAGGTGTTGGGAGAAGTGTTTCTGTAAGGGCATGCCCAAACATCAAACAGGATCAAGATGGCCCAGGCAGACCCCCGGCAGAGAGAATCATTTGAACAGTTTCATAGTCTGCCACCCAGGACACAGACGGTACCTTTACCACACACCGCTGTCCATTTTCAGTTACTTAGCATAAGGAAAATGTGTTGGCTAAGCCAAAAGGATCAGCAAAACAAATGCTCCGTAACAAAGTGCGTAACCAGTGAAACGATCAACAAGTGAATGTGCAGGTGCTGCTGAAGTGCCAACGACTTGTGAAGAACAAACGAGGAACCAGTTGACATAATTCTTGAAGCAGAAAACCAAAGGAACGTAGGAAGTGGTGGGATAGGTGTGTGCTGGAAAATGTGATGTAGCCGTCACACCTAAATACACAATTAATGTAGCCCATGCATTTGAGGGGTAACAATAAATCCGACCACAGATGTAATTTACAATTACCCAAATATTTATTCCAACATTTCAGTGTGCTACAGTTAAACAATAAACAAATGTTTATTCTCAAATGTTACCAAAGGTGTCCTTATGCTACAAAACCTTTGTCGTCATCTCAGATACCATACGACTATGCTAGACTTACACATATAGTTGTGCATACACACACACACACACACACACACACACACACATATATATATATATAGCAACACACCGCTATCGTCCTGAGGCAGATAATTAACGAGACGGCTATTAATGACTGCAGCCAATTTAATGCTACACCTATACCTACTTCTCATCCTAACCTTAATCTCAGTGACCTAAAACCTTTTGGCTATTTTGTTTTTTTTTTATATTATTTTGCGAGGACAGGAAAAACGTTCCACGCTAGTCAAAATTCCAGGTTTTCCTAACATCCTCACAAGAGATGGTCCTCCCAAGTCTAGCAAGATAAGGTGTACACACACACACACACACACACACACACACAGAGCTGCAAAAAGAGTGGCACCCTTGAAAGCAACGGGTGAAAACGATTTCTGTGCCTTAGTAGCTGTGGCACAACATCACATATATTTTATACAGAGATTTACCCGCATGGACGTGGATGCAAATAAAGAAAGTATTTAGCGTGGCAATAAAAATCGCATGATTCGTGTACAGAACGGAAACTACAGTAACATCCCCTGCAAATTTTGGATGGAAGCAAAATGGCGCATAAACTCTTTGTATTTTATAATACCCTAGTAATATACGATAATAATGACACACTGCTCACACAAATGAGGGTGAAATTTGGCCTATTTTTAAAAGCAGTACACATTACTGTATTATTGGACACGGTAAATGAAACAGTATTTTTTATGAAATCATGTTCTGTTCATTATTATCCTTAACAAATTCACGCTAAGGGAATAGGCTCCAAGGAAAGAAATTCCTATACGATCCCACTCTGAAACACGGAATAGGAACAGTGTGCTTCTGTTTCTTTCCTCCGAAGGCACCGTCTTTGCCAAGAAGCTACAAATGCATTGTGAATCATTCTCCACCCAAGCTATTAACAGTTCAAAAAGTGCACACAAGACCCAGACAGACATATCGTTCACTAATACAGATTTAATATATTATAATATAACAGATTTGAGATCATGTCAAATGATAAACATATCAGCAGAAGCATTTGGCCTTCTTCTCAAAGTGTATTTTCTGACCTGCCCATTGCTACATGGCTGATATTTCCATATGAAGATAAAGTCCTCTGTTCTGCACATTCAGATTCAGCTTTTTCAGTCGGCCAAAACAAAGGATTCCAGATCGAACTCCGGGACTGAGAACGGCAGATCTGAAATGTCATCACCCAGGCAGGCAGATTCCACTGTAAAAAAAAAACCCCAAAACATTAAATGCGGTTAAAGCATTTGTAACACGACTGAAATCCAAAGTGATCCGTTAGAACTGGTGACAGTCTGTACCGTCAACGCTGGTGAAGCTTAATGACGCTTCATTGCTGAAAGTTTGGGTTTGTGAGAGTCCAGGGTGTTTAGCATCACTCATGTATTTTCCTTCTACATCCGGGCACTTCGCGTCAGACTTGCTGTTGAGTTTTTGGAGTTGGCCAAGCTGTGCGTCGAGATACGTAAAGTCCAAAATCAATTACAAAAGCCAGTGGGCGAGATGCAGATGAGCTGAAGTTTGAGATAATGAGGAAAAGTTTGGGTCAAGCCTACCTTCTGTGAGAGAGCCTCTGCCTGGCTGGGTGTTAAGCGAAGGCCAGTGTAAGATTCCTGAAAAAGAATGTACAGCTTAACCAACAAAACGAAACGACAGGTAAACGTCGATCACATTCATGGGATAGGAAGGGTCTACTTTCCCCCCCGAATAATAATGCAATAATAATACAGTCACACCGCGGCCGCGTTAATAAATGCATGGGCGGTCACTCAAAAATCTCAACCTTTTCTGAACTAAACACAGAACGAAAAACGACCTTTGCCGACCGGCCATGATCCAACCCCATATCCAATTTTTAAAAAATGCCTGCAATACTTGCTTAGCTTACTGGTCCATCCTAGATGCCTCAGCGCCCGGAGAAGCCGAAAAGGCAAAAAAGGACCATCCAGACTGTTATCAGTATTATTATCACATCACAAGTCCCAAAGCCATGGTCTTTCATGCTATGCGGCTGTGTCAGCGTTCTTGCTAAAGGTCATTTTCAGTTTGGCGATGGCAGCATTAATGCAGAAAAGTACATTGAGATTTTTCCATCTTTTCCAGGGAAGTCCATGCATTTGTCAACCAGGCGTTACAAAACAAGTCACACCAGAAAATGCTAGGACGAAATATGGAAACAGCTTCTCCCCCTCCCCCCAAACTTTCTTGGAATGTTTTGCAGGGCTGAAATGCAAAATACATTTACCAGACCAAACTTGCAATATCTTGTACTATCTGTTTTTGCAATAAGAGTATTGAATATCATGTCATTTATTGTATAATATATCGAAACTGGAAAAGAACATTTTCATGGCCGATCATTTTGTGACCGTGGGTCATCCTTACTCCATTTCCCAGTGATCATCACTGAAAGCCAAAATCATAAATGACCTAAAGGACAAACGGGAAACGGAACAGTAAGGGAGCGGGGTAAAATAACAAACCGCGGCGAAAAAGGAAAAACAGTCTGGAACGGATTCGCTCAGTTTACATTGTTTTTCGAGGGGAAAAACACTTGTTGTTTTCGGGACTCTGTAAACATAACATAACTTCTGAAATGAACGAATGTGCCGAGGCACCGCTGCAATTCCACAATACTGAGATTACAAGAATGAATAATGCTATTGGGGCTCACATAGAGAAGATCAAATTCATCATCCAGCACGCTTGTGGACTCCATTCCGCTGAGCAGAAGACGGTCTTTCTGAGAGCGCCTCGCCAAAGAGCGATGTGCAGGTTTCTGCCTTCCGGTTTCATTGGCAGCCTTCTCGGTCTGTAGCGTCGGCGGTTCAGTCGTATGCAAACATGCCACAGGAGCTTTTTGTAATGTCATGCTAGCGGCAGCGTGTTGGTCTGCTGGATTCTGCCAGTATGTCCCTTCTTCCTGAGCAGCCATAACGGTGTGGTGCCGAATAGGCTGCTTCGGCTGATCATTAAAACCATCATCATTGCTCTGGTATTGTGCCTGACACCGGTCGTGGTTTAAGAGCTGCAATAGCGGATCCATACAATGCTGGTATCCTTGCTCGTGCTGCACTGGCCGTATGTGCTGCGCCGTTGAATATCGTCGTGTCTGTTGAGGTACGTGCTGTTGGGCCTGTGGACTCTTCAGTGGCTTCTGTAGCGTTGTCTGGTTACTCTGATTCTGCTGGTACTGATATACGTTCTTTTGCTGGGGTGTGTAGTGATACATAGTCGTCATGTGCTGATGTGACTGGCCAAGCGAGTACTCGTAATGCGGTGCAGACTTGCACTGAGAGCTTGACTGCTGGCACATCTGTCCTGCATTTTGTCTAGAAGCATCCCATCCCTGAGACTGCTCGGGTGGGCAGGACGGAGAGGAACGATAAACCATTGGAGGCTTCGTGGGAGGAAGCTGACCGTAAGGATATGTCGGTGGTCTAACCTCTTGAGGAACTTTGGTGGTGTCGAGTGGTATCCCCTGGGAAAACACAAACGCTTTCACTGATAAATTGTAATATGTTTGCATAATGGGCACATGAATAACACATTGCATTATTATTATTGTTATTATTATTATTATTATTAAGAAATGTATTTTGGGACCTTCGTTTCACGTGTGTGTTTTTATTAAAATATAAATATATAAGATATATATTAGTTACATCTCCGTTACCTCCACCTTGATGGCAGGGGTAGGACCCAGTTTGGTCTCACGCTGCTGTAGCCCATCTGCTTAAAGGTCTGATGTCGATACTCTTCTGCAGACCTTGCTTGTGGTTATTTGACTCAACAATGTTAAGCGCTTCCTAAAGCAGTTTGCTGTGCAAGTCATTTTTTTACTCTGTCCTTAAGCGCTGAAGGACATAATGGACAAAAGCCCACAATTCACCTTCTTACCTGCGTAATAGAGGAGAGTGGAGTGGACATGGTGGGTGAGAACTGCTTCGGGAGTTGCCAAAAGGATTCTTCACTGGGCGCCGTTAGTGGACTGAGCGGGGTTCTTCTCCGCGAGGAAGCAGCATGGGGCACCGTTACCTGGCCACAAGCACGTGGTGAGCAGGAGAGGGAGGAGGAGGAACAGGAGCGAGATTCTCCAATCCCACTGCTGTAGCTGCAACTGCTGGCTGTGGATTGCACGGACTGGCTGCTCAGAGAGGAGCTACTAAAGCAAGACTGCAGGGATTGGCTACTAAGTGAGGACTTCATGGACGAACCGCCTAGCGACGGGCACAGGGACGCAGAGCTAAGGGAACTGCGCAGCGGGTGGCTGCTTACTGTTGTCTGGAGATTGGGGTTGCTGAGCGAAGAATCAAACAAGGGATTGCTGTTAATTGTCAGGAGACATGACGGCAAACCTGAGAACAGAAGAAGCAAGAACGAAAACAAGTTGTACTTGTACTCCATTGTGTCGGGTCAGTTGTGAATAGGCTAGACGATCTCAAGAGATGTTCTAATGTTGACCGAAATTCTATGCTGAATAGCCAGTGATGCGATGACACTCACTCTAAAAATTTGGCTTACCGGGCAGGGGCGAAGAAGCAGCCCCGTCGGATGCATGCTGCATGCTGGTGGACGTGCTGCTAGGATTTTGGCTACGAGGTTCAGGATTTGAGGTCTCGGGCACCGCAGAGGGTAAGCACAGACTGGAGAGGTCTGGGAGAGATCCGCTTATGCCGATACTAGAAACACCAAAGAGAGACTCGTTTCATTCCGGAAGAGAAAATATACTTGGAATATACTCGGGAAGAAAGAATGCAATACATGGAATATAACGCTTACTTATTTCCAGGGGTGTCGCATCCAGATAATACGGAATGCATCTGTCAAACAACAAACACATAATTCGATTTATTTAACCACATACAGTCCCCTTTTCCATTTATTAATATGAATTAAGGGGACGTGAACGTTCACTTTTCGGCTAGCTTATCACTACAATTAAAAAAAAAAAATAATAATAAAAAAACACGAGAAAGGTTGAAGTTTTAATTCCGATCCTTTTGAAGTCTAATTTAGTCTGGGGAAAGAAACGACGAGGGATTTAACAAAACCACAGGGCCACCATTATCAACTCTTGCACGTAAAACCTTGTACAACCTCGTACCTTGTAGTTCCACTCAGCCAAAATTGACTTTCAAAATTGACATTTAAGCGACGAACAGAAACGAATTTCATTGGTTCATGCGACCCAGCAAAGTAGGTCTGCTAATATTTAAAAAGGTAAAATATAAAAAAGGACAGGGCTTCAGTTCAATTTTGTGTCTAACACTTTTTATGGGTGCCAATTACTGGGATCTTATTCCCGCAGACAAAATTGACTTTAGTTAAAGGTCGGATTTCGCCTCGTGTTTTTCTACGCTAATTAAACAAAGACATGAATTTCTTATCACCGTTTTTCTTATCAGTCGTATAACCCCTTCTCTTATCTTTACCCATCGTTAGAAAGATTGCGGAGGGCACTGTAGTTATTAAACACCAGAGCTGTTTTATGGACTCCTCGATAGAAACGTCAATACCTTCTGTAATTTTAGAGGCCTTCCTTCCTCTTGGACATTCTCCTCAATTAGAGGCACTGGATGTGGAAACTGTGTAGTCCCTCCTGCTCTCGGGTATTAAACACATATTTGAAAGACAAAAACAAAAACAACACAGTGTACGGGAAAAAGGGTTTCATAAACAATGTGAAAATTATGATATTGCCCATTTTTTTAAACATTTACAGCGCAAGTACAGTCGTGTAGCGCAGCTCAAATGTACCACATAGAGAAAAATACCAAGAGAAACCAAGAGTCACCATTTCTTATGCGAAAATGACTACCTAATCCCTGTACAGGAACTCCAAATTTTACGATGTCCAGACCCACGACTAGTCGTTTTGCATTTTACGTAACTTATACCATGTAGACACAGAACACGTCCACAATCCGATGAGGAAGTCGGCAGTGCGTCATGTATGAAGTCGCATACAATAGAGCAATAATCGTTTCGTTTTTCACTTACAACCCCTTATTTAATGAACCATGTGAGATATACAGTAGTTCATAATAAAATCAGCTCTATGCCAATGATTTTTTTGAGTAACGATATTAATATAACTAAAAGTAAGAAAAGTCGCTGGCATGCACAGTTGTAAATACCGGAACGAATGTCACACGAAATGAAATGCATACACTCTATATCAAATTTACATTCGATTCACTACAATTATTTCAGGGCGATATAGGGGTGCAGGGAACTTTTTTTGTACACGCCTCTTCCTTGTTGTCTACATTTGTTGACGCAATCTGTGGCTCACAAAAAGCTTAGGATATTAAAATATGGAATACAGTGTGGACACAAAAAACAGAAGGCTGGATAACAGGATTTAAATGCAGCTGTCATCAAAAAAAAAAGTCAGAAAACTGACCACTTCTCCTGGGATAGGCAGCCTGAATCTGTGCAGAATTTGGGTCTCCGGTATAGGTCATTCTCATAGTGGTGTGAAGGGCAGAGTCAGAGCGAGTTCTAGAAAAGAATGCAGGGGTCTTTAGTACAGAGTCATTCTGGCTACAGGCTTTTCAATCATACCAAGTTGGCAGCTTCTGAGGTAAGAATCCAGTTGCTAGGAACATGAATTCCTGATTCAATAGTGGACATAGTGGTGCAGTTGCTAAGGTACTGAACCATGGACAAGACAGTTCCCAGTTGAAGCCACAGCACATTGCCAAACTGCAACTGTTCGGCCCTTGAACAAACACAACTGCACAATTGCTTGGCCTGTACATTGTCTGGATAGAGGTGTAGCAAGTAGCAATTAACCTTTGCACTGTGGGAGGAAACCGGAGTACCCGGAGTAAACCCACGCAGACACGGGGAGGACACGCAGAATCCACACAGAAAGGACCCAGGCCGCTCCACCCTGGGATCGAACCCGGGACCTTCTTGCTGTGAGGCTCCCCTATTTTTTATTAAACAGTTGTTCTTACCTATTGAGGGTTGTCCCTGGTGCAGATCTACTGGACCAGTTCCTTTAACAGAACCAAGAAAGCATGCCAGTTCAAACAGAGGCATACATTTTAAACAAACAACAAAAAAGCTTATACGTAGTACTTTTAAGCAAAAGAAAGCTTGTTAGTTTATAGGCTTACCTGCGCCAGCTCGGGCCTGACGGAGGAGACAAGTGTGAAGACAGATAGGGTGCGCTGTCAGTCTGAGAACTGAAGTTAAGTTAACCACTTTGAAGAAGAAAGTCAAGACTTTTGTTGTTTATTTAAGTTGTCTGCTCTTTTAATGCATTTTTACTTACATTATGGCACTTTATGGTTTTAATGCAGCCGCACTTTTACTTCCTTGGTGGGTGGAATCGTTTCAACTTTTACTCGACCAGGTAAATTTGTCTCGGTTTTTTGATGCTAGCTCGTTACTCTATGCACTTGCTCAAATTAATTTGCCTCTTTGCCACTTGGCTCTATTAAAACGTGCTTGTATGAGTCCGGCCACCATGTGTATTGTGTTTTTATTTGTGTTTACATCTACAGTATTCTTACTGCAAATAAGTATTCATCCAAAAAGGAATACAGTCGAATCCGGTTAATGGGAGCAGCCGCTTATTCGGACCGAATTCTAAAGTACAGAAACAAATCCTATTATATACGTGTCATGTTATTCCCTTATTTGGACCAAAATTCCGTTTAATCGGACCAAAGAAGGTGAGAGCGAATAAGAAAAAGAAGCCACAA